>JAADXE010000046.1:0-72570 GCA_023337545.1 Pythium coloratum
GAATGTGTCCCGCAGCTGCACCCCGTTCAGTTTGGTATATTTTTCACATTTTCCACATTTGTTCTTGGTAAAATTGCAAATGGTATATATTTTACATTTTTGTTTCCGTTTTTGGTCAGATGGTATAATTTCTACATTTTCTAAATTGTTGGTGTAAATTTTACAATTAGTTTGGGAATTGGTAGAAATTTCACTCGTTCCCTTCTCTTTATTTCTATAAGTTATTGATCATAGGAGCCCCAAATTATCCAATTTATAAATTTTGTAAGGTGTAGCTGTTTAAACCATACAAAAAAAAACAAGTGACATCGAGAGGGATAGAGTTGCACATGGACACCTAACCCTTTATGAGCCGATATATATTGAGGTTTGTATTGGAAAAGCTATGTCACTGACACGAGTGTAGCCATGCATATTTGCCGATGAGGCTCGCGCCGATGCAGTTTTCTCGACACTGATTGGTCCAAACAGTGTCGGAACAATGCCATTACTAATTTAAAGGACCAAACCACCCTATGCAATTTTTTTTCACGAAAAACGCAAAAGCGGAGCTAATTTTTTCTGGTTTACCCAGTTTTCGTGTCTACTTGAGCCAGAGAACCTCAGATTATATAAAGAGAAAACAAAATGTGAAAATTAGGCTGACATATTGTGAGTTTCCAATAAATCAGGACCATCACTCACGAACACGCGAACAGTCAGACGATCTTTCAAAACCGAGTTCCACAATTCCACTGGCCTCTTGTTTGCCGTCTCACGTACACGCCAATAATGCAATAATGGAGGAAGTCTTACAAGCTCTCAACCGCGATGCACTGGAGCTATTCGTGCGTCATCCCTGCGTCCAGCCCAGACACTGCGACGCGTCCCTCTTCGTCAATGGGACTACAGATTTACGGCGGTCGGCGCGCAGCGGCATCATGAACGAAATGCGAGGACTCGTGGCCATCGGCGCCGACACCACACGAACAGACGCCCAAGGCAGGACGTCTCTGATGATTGCACGGCATCACAAGCACACGGAGGCAGCCCACTACATCGCCTGGGAACATGACGAGCTCGTACGCGTGCTCGCCAAGTGCCTGGGACGAACGCCCACTCAAATGGAGATCTACGGAGCGGCGACGCTTGACAAGCTGCGCCAATTTCGGCTGAGAGTCCGCGAATATCTGCCTCCGAGGGTTCATACACTACTTACGGCGGCTCGAATTGGCGATGTGGCGTCGGTGGACGCGATGCTGGAGAGTGGAGAGATCGGCATGAACGTGATCGACAGGACGACGGAGGAGACGGCTTGGTCGGCAGCTCTTGGATGCAGCCACGTTCCGTTGTGTGTCTACTTATTGGAGCGCGGCGCAAGAGTGGACGGCGCGTGCTGGATCAGGGGCCGACGCTACGACTTGTTGGCCGCCGCAGTGCTCACGGGCGACGTAGGCTTCGTCCGTCGCGTGGTCTCCCACGGTACGCCATTGTTCTCATCGCCAGACGACAACGACATAACTCCAACGTGTGCACTAGCTGAAGCCGTGAGGATCGGGTCCATCGAGATGATTGAGACGCTACTGGAGCTAGGCGTACAGTTCGATCGTGTGAGCAACGGACTCCAGTTGCCAGCTTCGTTCGCGCACCTCTTGCGACGGATTGAACCTACCGTACCAACAGACACCAGTGTGAAAGCAGAGCCGTGGCTGCTATTGTGTGCTGCATGCTGGTTCCAAGACCACTTCCTCTTCGACTATCTCGTCGCCAAGTACTCGGTGCTCCAGGATCTTCGATCAAGCCCGAACAATGCTACCAGATTGCTGTTTCTTGCGGTGTATCGACAGAATGACGAGATGGTGGTCGAGCTGTTCCATCGTGGAGCTCCAATCAATTACGGCTACAGCTTCAGCCCAGTCGTAGCGGCTATCCATGCCGACTCGCTGCGAATGCTGGAGTTTTTGCTGGCGCGTGGGGCGAACGTGAACATGACGTGCTTCAATACAATGAAGAACCCTTTCTGCTACTCGCTTCTCTCATCTGCTGTGTATTGGGGAAGCACGGACTGCGCGCGACGGCTCGTGGCTCTGGAAACGCGGGTGGAGTATCGGGAAGCAGCGTTCGTGACCGCCGCGACGGTAGGAAACCTCGAGATCGTGACGCTGATGGTGGAGAGTATGCTGGATTTGAGCATCCACGACCTGCAAGTGAGCATCATGTCGACGCAGTGTCCTCTTATCCTCGATCTTCTGTTATCACGATGCTGTGGGAACCGGTTCCCGATCTCCTTCTTTAACTCCATCTTCGCAATGGCGTGTCGCTCTGGGAAAAGCATCGACTCGCTGGGTGTGTTTGTCGCCCACGGCATTGACGTAACGGTGGGGACGACCGACGGCCGCAATAGAACGTCGTCTCTGATGAACAGTGTACTCGGCGACGGCAGCGACGACGTGAGTCCAGCGACGCTCGAGTTCGTGCTGTCGAATGGTATGCCAAGCCTCACAACGGACAGATCAGGCGTGACGCCGGAGACCAAGATGGAAGCCCGCTGTTCGCAGGCTCATTGGCTCAGCAAGGACAAGATAGATTCGTATGTGGCTTGCACAGAACTACTCGCTGCCTACAGCACAACTCATCACATTGCCCAAGCGAGAACGGCAAAACGACACAAGCCGAATATTTTATGATAAACATGAATAATTACGAAAATGTGGCCTTTCTGTGAGTGATGGTCTGCGTGAAGATTCGGACAGTCACCACTTCAGAGTCTGCAGCCACAATGGACGGCGTGGACATCGACACCGAGTGGCTACACCGCTTCTGCCATGACGCTGGCCGCTTTAAGTACCCACTGGACGACCCGCAGAGCCTGACCGCTGTCGTTAAACGGGGCCACGCTTCGTGTACCGTCAGAGGCAGGACTCAGTCTACGCTAGTTGCGGCTGTGCTGGCAGGGGACGTGGTGTTGGTGCGGCGAGTGGTGGAGCATGCAGCGAAGCTGAGGACGTCAGAGTACGACGCCGCGACGTGTGCGTTGGCGGAGGCTGCCAAGCTGGGTTCCATGTAGATGGTAGAGCTTCTGCTCGATCGTGGAGCCCAGTACGAACGGTTCAAGCTTGGCCTCTCGTTACCAGTTGTCATACAGAACTCGCTGAACTCCTGCTCCATCCCAAATCCAGAAGAGATCAACACGTGGATACTTTTGGTCACGGCGTGTTGGCTGCAAGACAAACAGCTTTTCGACTATGTGCTTGCGACCCACGACGTGCTCAGAGACCTCACGACAAGCCCACGTCTCGCAGCCATCGTGTTATTCGCTGCAGTGTATCGTGAGAACGACGCGTTCATCGTGGAGCTCTTGGCCAAAGGCGCTTCCGTAAACACAGACGTCGGCAGTGGACTCCCGAGTGGAGTTACTGCGATTGTCGCTGCAGTTATGGTCAACTCCACTCGCCTACTCCAGTTCCTAATTGACCAAGGCGCTGACATCACGCGAATGATCAGATGTGTTGTTCACCGTGCTTCACAGGAAGAGTCGGTACTCGCCGTGGCTGTGCACTACGGTGCAACAGACTGCGTCCTGAAGCTTCTGCCTCTTGAGACTCGACCGCAACACCGTGAGCTTGCACTACGAGAAGCCATCAAGCGAGGCAACCAAGGCATCGCATGGCGACTGATGGAGGACACGCAGCTAGCGACCGAGAATAGTTTCGTGATGTGCGTCACGGGTGCAAAGTGTCCAGTGATGCTGGATCTCGTGTTGTCATGGTGCTGTGCGGAGAAATACCCAATCGCGCTGCTGGTTCCGACTTTTGTATCGATTTGCCATGAGCAAGTCGTGGATACTGACTAGCTGGCGGTCTACTTGGCCCATGGGCTGGACATGACACACGAAATCATACACGGAGTCGACACAGCGACCCGACTGATGAACGCAGTGATCAACACCCCAGGCAGCCTTCCCCGTGTCAAGACGCTGGAGCTTCTGCTGCAAAACGGACTTCCTGTCGTGACTGCAAATAATGACGGCATCACCCCCCAGCAGGAGCTGGAAAGCGGATTGAATGAGCCTGGGCTCGAGAGAGGAAAGAAGGAGATACTCGTGAAGTGCAGAGAGATCCTCGCCGCAAATGGCGAGTGGCGACTTCGTAAATGAACTTGACTCGTTTTTCTGGCCAAAACTCGTTTTTATACTCAAAATCGCATTTTTCTATCCAAAATACGTCCAGTTTTCCAAGCTTCAATTTATGAGTGATGGTCGCGGATCTTCTTCGTGAGGAGCTCACTTGATAGACCAGTCACCATCCAATTCGCCAGCCCATGGTGGAAGAGCTATCGAATATGCTCGACCGCGAGCGCCTCGCACGCTTCGTGCGTGACCCCGTTGTCCAGCTAGAGCATCAATGGGCCCCCGCCTTTCTCGGTGGCTGTGCGGATCTCCATCGGGCAATACGCCCCAATAAACTCGACGACGTGCGCGGCTTGCTTGCTACAGGCTTGGGTACAACGCAGACTGATACACAGGGCCAGACACCGCTCACTAGTGCGCAACTGAGGCTGCAGACAGAAATGGCCGAGTACATCGCATCGGGGCACGACGAGCTGGTGCGTGCGCTGGGCAAGTGCCTTGGAAGAACGCCCGCGCAGATGGAGATCTACAGCGTCGCGACGCTCGACAAGATGCAGGAGTTTTGACAGCGCGTTCGCGAGCTTTCGAACAACGTGAGTCCAAAGCTGATGGAAGCGGCTCGTGCTGGTGACCTCGTGACGGTGAAGATGCTGCTGGACAGTGGTCAGATCGGTGTCGACGTGGTCGACTCAGCGATCGGCGAGACGGCTTTTTCAGCGGCACTTGCTCACGACCATGGAGCGTTGTACACATATCTGATGGAGAGTGGCGCGAAGATACACGTTGTGTGTCGTATCGAAGGCAAGCGCCACTCTGTGTTGGTGGCGGCTGTGCTCACTGGCAAGGTGAGTCTCGTGCGACGCCTCGTTGCGTGTGGAGCTCCTGTGATTCCTGTGGCTGGTGGAACCACAGATACGTGTGCATTCGTGGCAGCCGCGAGGTCGGGGTGCGTCGAGATTGTGCAGACGCTGCTGGAGTTGGGCGTACAATTCGACTGCTCGCAAGGAGACCTTCAGTTGTCGAAGCCCTACGGAATTCTCTTCCGTTGTATTCGCCCTGTGCGATCCACTGCAACAGACGCAGAGGCGTGGCTTCTCTTGTGTCTCGCGTGCTGGTTTGAGGACAAGAAGCTGTTCCGATACCTCGTCCAGAAGTACCCGTAGCTCCAAGATCAACGAGAATACCCGCGATACTCCGCTGTTGTGCTGATCTACGCGGTGTTCCGACAGAACGAGGCGATGGCGAGTGAGCTTCTCCAGCGAGGAGCCTCACTCGTGGTTGAACGTTGCTGCAATGCGCTGTTCGCTGCCGTGATGGCCATGTCAGCACGCATCCTGAAGTTCTTGCTCCAGTACACCAGTGACGTGAGTGCAGTTGCCTTCTCTGTTGTTGAAGGCAGTTCGTATCAAGACTGCATCCTGTCCGTGGCTGCTCATCTGGACGCGAGAGACTGCGTCCAACTGCTACTGCCGCTCGAGACGCGGCTATTTTACCGATCTCAAGCGTTGCAATGGGCGATCAAGCAAGAGAACTTCGAGGTTGCGTCTCTTCTCGTCGACGCCATTGGTTCAATCGACCTTTGGGATCTGCGCGAGTGTATCCGCTCAGCTCGCTCGCCCGTGATGCTCGATCTGCTACTGACGCGGTGCTCTGTCAATGGCTTGTCGGTTTCTGCGATGAGCTACCAGTTCGACGGACACTACTGTTTTGTTCGACGCATGGACCTCGCGTCAGTGTACACCGCCCACGGATTCGAAATCGCACGCGACGTCAACTATCAAGACGGAACGACGCAAGTAGTGGCCGAGGCGCTTCGAGATCGAGCTGGTCATCCAAGTCCCGCGATGCTGCAGTTTGTATTTGCCAACGGTGTGCCACTCGTCAGCACGACTGATGCGGGTATCACACCAGAAAAATACCTATTGGCATGGGGAAAACAGCAAAAGGATCGTGCACAGGATCAGCGATATGACGACTGCCAAGCTATCTTCGCAGCATTCAGCTCGTTAGCCGTGGATTGTTTGTAGAGTGGAAATAGTACGTCGGAGTCGTGAGTCCCTGGGCTCCAAGAGGACCCTGTTTGATTATAAAGATGCCCTCCATCAATCAATGATAGATGTCTATTGTGTGGAGAGAATTTGAAAGGATCAGAGCACACGAAATCAAAAAAAATCTGGCGCATCCATCAATCGTTGAGAGAGAGACTTTGCTGGGTGGCCAAGTGCTTTCGTCGCCGGCCTCGGCTCAACCACATCAGTATTCCATTCGCCAGCCATGGAGGAACTATCGGAGAGCCTCGACCGTGCAGCCCTCGCTCGCTTCGTCCTCAACCCGACAGTCCTGCCACAGCACCGATGGGCTCCCGCCTTTCCCGATGGCACTGCGAGTCTCCACACTGCGGTACTCAGCGGCAACATCAACGATGCAAGCGGTTTGCTGGCTGCAGGCGCGGACGTGACGCTCTTTGAGATGCGTGTGTTCCGTGCGCGAGTGCGCGATCATATCGAAAGCGTGAGTGCAGAGCTCATCTACGCAGCTTGCACTGGGAATTTTGCGACGGTGAAGAGGCTGCTGGAGAGTGGCGAGATCGGAGTCAACGTGAGCGACGAATATGCTTGTGAAACGGCATTTTCAGCTGCTTTTGCTCAAAACCAGCGAGCGGTGTACTCGTATCTCATGCAGAGAGGCGCGAAGATGCACGGCGTGTGTCATATCGATGGCAGACGCTACTCAGTGTTGTCAGTGGCTGTGACCACTGGCGACGTGAGCCTTGTGCGTCAGGTGGTTGCGTGTGGCGCTGCTATAGTTCCGGCGGGCGATGGCACCACTGATACGTGTGAGCTTGTGGAAGCCGCGAGATCGAGGTCGATTGAAATGGTCGAGACGCTTTTGGACTTGGGTGTTCGCTTCGACTTCACACAGCGGTATCTCCAGCTACCAAAGCCCTACGTATATCTATTCGATCAGATCCAGCGTTCGCGCTCAACTATTACAGACGCAGTGCCGTGGCTGCTCTTGTGTGCAGCGTGTTGGTTCGAAGACCAACGGCTTTTCCAGTACCTCATCCAGAAGTATCCTCAGCTTCAAGACCAGCGAGAAAACCCACAATACTCTGCGGTTGTGCTGGTCTACGCGGTGTTCCGACAGAACGAAGCGATGGTGAGTGAGTTACTCCAGCGAGGAGCATCAATCGCTGCTGAGAGCAGCCACAGTGCGATGTTTGCTGCTGCGATGAACAAGTCAGCTCGGATGCTCGAGCTCTTGCTGCAGTACAGCAGCGACGTGAGCGCGGTCGCGGTTTTCGCTAGCAGAATACGTGGTGCAGAAGACTGCGTCCTATCTGTGGCTGTGAACGTAGACGCGAGAGACTTTGTCACACTACTTCTTCCGCTCGAGACACGACCTGAATACCGACGGCAAGCTTTGTATTGGGCGATCAATCGAGAAAACTTCGAGATTGCGACGCAAATCCTCGACGCCTTGGAGCCTATCAGTGAGCGCGATCTGCGAGTGAGCTTCCGCACACCAGAGTCGCCCGAGATGCTGGATCTGCTGCTGTCTCGGTGCTGCGAAATTGGCTTGTCGGTCTCTGCGTTGAACGACGAATTCGACTGGCACAACCGTGTCCGGATCTCGTGTCCGTGTTCGTTGCTCGCGGATTCGACATCACACACGAAGCCTCTGGCCAACACGCAACATCACGAGCAGTGGCAGAGGCCCTATATGGTCGGATGTGTCACGCCAATCCGGCGAAACTGCAGTTTGTATTGGCAAACGGTGTGCCACTCGTGAGCACGAACAACGCAGGTATCACCCCAGAGCAAGAGCTACTGGCTCAGGAGATACACCAGGCGAATCCCGAGCTGGCTGAGCTGTACGATGACTGCCGAGCAGTCTTTGCAGCATTCAGCTCCCGAGCCGTGTGAGAGTGGATTTAGCAGGTCTGATTTCACTTTTACGCTCACAACATGTTCAGTTTTGGGAATTTTGCCATTTTTACAGTGTTTGTGAGTGATGGTCAAATATATCATAAATCAGGACTCCGGGTCCAAGGGCTCACTTCGCAAGCTCATCGATCGATCTGCACCAGTAACATCAGTAGCCAATTCACAGTCAACCCAGCCATGGAAGATCTGTCGAAGAGTCTCGACCAAGCCCGCCTCGCACGCTTCGTCCGCAACCCGACCGTTCAGCCACAGCATCAATGGGCTCCGGCCTTTCCCGATGGCACTGCGAGTCTCCACAGTGCCGTAATCAGCCACAAAATCAGCGACGTGCGTGGCTTGCTGGGTGCAGGCGCGGACACAACGCAGATTGACAGCGATGGGAAGACGCCGTTAGAGCGTGCGCAACTGTGGGGGAAGACTGAAATGGTCTACTATCTCACCTCAGAACACGACGAGCTCGTGCGCGTGCTGAGCAAATGCCTGGGACGAACACCGACGCAGATGGAGATCTACGGCGTCGCGACGCTCGACAAGATGCGCGCATTTCGTCAGCGAGTGCGTGACCATACGAATAGCGTGGGTCGAAGCCTCATGAACGCTGCTCGTGATGGTGATCTCGTGACGGTGAAAACACTGCTGGAGAGTGGCGAGATTGGTGTCAACGTGATCGACCAGGAGACGGGCGAGTCGGCGTTTTCTGCGGCTCTTGCACAAGATCATCGAGCGGTGCTGGTGTATCTGATGGAGAGTAACACGAAGATGCACGGCGTGTGTCGTATCGATGGCAAGCGCTACTCGGTGTTGGCGGCTGTTGTGACAACTGGTGACGTGGGCTTTGTGCGACGAGTCGTTGCTTGTGAGGTGTCCGTGGCTCCTGCTGCTGACAGGACCACTGATACATGTGCGCTGGTGGAAGCTGTAAGGTTAGGGTCGATCGAGATGATCGAGACGCTTCTGACGTTGGGAGTGGGCTTCGACTGCTCGCAAGAAGACCTCAAGTTGCCGAAGCCCTACGGAAATCTGTTTGACCGCATTCAGCCATCAAGATCGACTACTACAAACGCAGAGCCGTGGCTGCTCTTGTGTGCAGCATGCTGGTTCAAGGACCAACAACTATTCCAGTACCTCATCCAGAAGTATCCTCAGCTTCAAGACCAGCGAGAAAACCCACAATACTCTGCGGTTGTGCTGGTCTACGCGGTGTTTCGACAGAACGAAGCGATGGTGAGTGAGCTTCTCGAGCGAGGAGCATCAATCGCTGCTGAGAGCAGTCACAGTGCGATGTTTGCTGCTGCGATGAACAAGTCAGCTCGGATGCTTGCGCTCTTGCTGCAGCACAGCAGCAATGTAAGTGCGACCTCCGTCAGCGTTATCGAGGGGAGTAGATCATACAACTGCGTGTTGTCTCTGGCTGCGTATCTGGATGCGAGGGACTGCGTCACGCTGCTACTCCCGCTAGAGACGCACCCATACTACCGACTTCAAGCGTTGCAATGGGCGCTCAGACGAGAAAACTTCGAGATTGCTGCACTTCTACTCGACGCTGTGAGGCCTATCAGTGAGCAGGATCTGTGGTCGTGCATCTGGTCAGTAGACTCGCCCGTGATGCTCGATCTCCTGCTGTCGCGGCGCGGCGAAAATGACTCGTCGGATCCTTCGTTGAGTCACGTACTCCGCTATCACTACCGAAGCAGTGGAAATCCGGACTTTGTGTCGGTGTTCATCGCCCACGGATTCGACATCACGCACGAAGCCGGTGATCGAAACAACCAAACATCACAAGTGATGACAGATGCGCTGGGTCTTTGGACTGGCCGCCCAAGTGTGACCATGCTGCAGTTTGCGTTGGCGAACGGTGTGCCGCTCGTGAGCACGAACACAGGAGGTATTACCCCAGAGCAAGAGCTACTGGCTCGTGACTTAGCGCAGGCGGATCCTGCAACGGCTCAGCTATACGAAGACTGTCGAGCTGTCTTTGCAGCATTCAGTTAAGGGCATTGTGAAGCTCTAATCAGCTTTTTGGCAGTAGAAAGAGTCGAAAAACACCACGATTTTTGTGTTTTTATTCTTTCTACCATATCTTCATGCAACTAAACAGATCCACACACATCCAGCCACCCGCGCACTAGCAATACTAGTACTCGGTTTACCATTGAACCGACTGCTATACTTAGAGCTGGCTGAGGTCGTCCTTCTGGTAGACCGCGAGTCCGTTGTCTCTCGCGGGGGTCATCATCATCGGGCTCTTCTGGTCCAGCGACTCGAGCAGCTTCTTCTTCTTGCGGATCACCACGATCGCCGCCACGGCGATCATCGCGACGCCTCCAAGCACAGCCACGAGCACGATACCAACGCTCGACGATCCTTCCGAGGACGACTGCGTGTTGGCCTCGACAGTTCCCTGGTCGGAAGTCGGTGCTGTAGCACTCGCGATCCCCGAGGACGCAGACGATGACGAGCCGGAGCTCTCTGGGGCCGAGCGGTCCTCGGCGATGACATCAAAGCCAGCGACGGCGTCCTCGTTCTCAGCCTTACGGCTGCCTGTGGTCGTGCTGTTGCTGCCACCAGCATTGCTTCCCGAGGTGGACACGACAGTTGGCGCCACGGTCTCAGTTGGCGTCGGCGTCGGTGCTGGGGTCGGAGCTGGCGTAGGGGCTGGCGTAGGAGCTGGAGTAGGAGCAGGAGTAGGAGCTGGCGTAGGAGCTGGGGTTGGCGCTGGGGTCGGCGCCGGCGTCGCGCCACCAGTGCCGCCTGGACAGAACGTCACAGTGAAGTCTGTACCCGATGGGCAGTTGTGGGTCTTGGTATCATCCGCAGGGTAGAGGTACGCGTCGGAGCAGCCGTCGGCCATACACGTCAGCGTCGAACACGTGCCGCTGCCGATGTTGGTCTTTGGTGTGATCTGCATGGCCACGTTGAAGCCGACCTTGCCCGTCGCGGCCTTACAGGCAGCGAGGCTTCCGCAGTTTCCTGGGCTTGGCGGGATGATGCTGATGTCGTACCACGGACGGCCAGTGCCGGCGTCAACCGAGATCTCAGCCACTACATATCAAGATTAGAGCGCTGGAGTTAGGACGAGTGATTCCCATGGTGATTGACAAAGGATAGAGTACGTACGAGTGGCCTGGTCGCTGGTGCCGTGGCGGAACATGCCGATGTATCCATTCGGAAGCGAGCGCGACGTCGAGGCGCCCGGGTCAAGCGCCGTCGTAGCGCTGTTGTCGTACAACTGGATCGTGTAGGTGCACAGGTTGTTGATAGTCACGGCCGTGGCGTCCACCGAGGTGACGGCGCCGTGGCTCAGAAGCCCGAGCAATACAAGCGCGGAAGCGAGGGAGGCGTGCATATTCGTCCGACTCACAGGCTGCTCTTGTTCAAATGGCGGCTACTGTGTATGTATGGTGCCCATGGGGTGTTCTGACTTGGGGTCTAGAGACTCTCGTGGCCACCACGCAAGGCGAGTCAGTCGTGACGTCGATTCAAGTGACACAGAAGACTTGGTTCATGTATTGGGTTGTGGATGGACCGAAGGCTTCTGTATTCAGCGGGCACAAACAAGCCACGATGCATTACAGTGCTTGCTGTTTGCCAGTGATCGTGTCCGCCGTTCACACACAGCAATACGCCGTGCAAGTACATCGGAGACCGTCGAGGGAGCTGGCGTGCGCCACCATGTGACCAGAAGGTGTGACTATGTAAGCCTGCAAAGCAGTCAGAACAATAGGAATTGTATGAAGATGGAGCCATGTGATCACTGGCGCAGTCCGTTGGATCCTTGATGGTGAGTGTCGCACGGGGTACGTCACGTTGCCGGCAACCAGGCTAATCACATGCGGTTGGGACACACCTGATCCATTCGGTTCCTCTGAATAGTGACATGGCTACATGTGGGACTAAGAGTCCGTAAGTGAGACTTTGGGTTTTTGGGTGGAGTGGAGAGCATGTGTGTCTCTTCAAGATCGCGTTGTAGTTGTGGATCACCTAACGGACAATGGGCCACACGCAGTCCGCCGCCAAGCATGGAGGCTTTACGGGCGTTCTACCAGGTGGCAAGCAGACCAAGCGAGTTCCGACAAGTCCAGAGTCCCAGTCGCATGCCTCAGCGGACGCTCGTCCAGTAGAAACCGCGATCCCAGTGATCCAGCCACCGCCCCACGCGCTCGTCCATGACAAGAATGATGCCAAACCAACGACTAGGCGTTCTCCTTCCTCTCGATCTAGTCGTCCGGAGACTCCACGCCGTGGTGGTGACGATCCACAGCCAGCGTTTGCCGTGCCTGAGAGTGTCCGCAAGTCCCACACGCTCCAGCAATTCGAGCAGACGTGTTCGGAGATCCTTCCAGGTTTGCTGTATGTGAGCAATCTACACGTGGCCCAAGACCACAGCAAGTTGAAGGCGTTGGGGATCACTCATGTTATCAACTGCTGCAAGGAAGTCGTTTGTTTCCAGCCAGTTATGGACGATTCGATCACGTACCTGCAGCTCGCACTGCGAGACGGCGTCCAGGAAGATCTCTTGCCTTTCTTCCCGAAAGTGATCCAGTCCATTGAGAAAGACCGCCAGCGAAACATCGCCGGTAGCGTAACCAGTAAGGTGTTGATCCACTGTCACCAGGGTGTGTCTCGCTCGTGTGCGTTTGCCATCGCTTACGTCATGTACAGCACGCGCTGCAGCTTCCAGGAAGCGAACGCTCTCGTCAAGGCCAACCGGTCGATCTGCAGCCCCAACACTGCGTTCATCTGCCAGCTCATCGAGTGGGAGCGTGAACTCGTAGCGGCATCTGCTCCAAACATGGCATCATGTGGACTCTATCGACTCGCTCCTCACGCCGCGTACGATCCGTCGACACTGCTGCTGAAGCCGTGCTACCACAAGGATTCACGACGCAAGGTATCCATTAATCCCAGCGACGGCAGCAGCCACACACCACCATCTGAATGGCTCTGGTCTCGAGGTCTTTTCGTGTACATCGACCACCTTGGGCAGGTTGTGATCTGGAAGGGAGCACACAGTGGGATCCACGACGGCGTCGCCCAGGCGAAACTTCAGATTGAGACGATGCTCCAAGTGTACGCAGGTGAAGTAGCGAGTGCTGAGATGCCGATCGTCGTTGTTGAGCAGCAACTTGAAGACGTGACGGCTGAAACAGACACGTTTGGGTATGCTGATGAACTGGCTTGGCTTGAGGCAGCCACTGATTCAG
Organism: Pythium coloratum; assembly: GCA_023337545.1. Classification (NCBI taxonomy): domain Eukaryota; phylum Oomycota; class Peronosporomycetes; order Pythiales; family Pythiaceae; genus Pythium; species Pythium coloratum. Next base: position 13,260 of record JAADXE010000046.1, read on the forward strand.
CCACAGCCACAGCATCCGGCAATGTAGAAGAAGCTCTACAGACTGAGCAGGTCAACACATCCAAGCCGATGCTATTCGTGTTAGAAGGTGAAGCCGAGCACGCGTGGGAGTTGATATCCGACTATTCGTCCGATGATCTCCTCGCCGACTCAGTTCTACTGCTAATCACACCATCCGAGTCGTTTCTCTGGATTGGAAGCCGGGCCCAATCAAAGGCCATCGACGAGCTCACGAGTCTCGCCACCCAGAAGAGCTCCAGCCACACGGGTTCCACGAGTTTACTCATCGAACACCAAGAAAAAGAGAGCGAGGCGTTTTGGGAGGCGTTTGAAGATGGATATTAGAGGCTTTCAGGAGGACCGTAAATCAAAACTACGTGACAGAAACTACGTGGCGTCAAAACCAACTTTTGGTTACGGGTTTTTCGTCGAAAACGACGGTTCAGACGCCAAATTCACGTGGGAAGCATCGGTATGATGTCCTTGAAGAATGAATGTCAAAATTTACCGATTTTTGGGTTTTGGTTTGTACGTAGCATGACCGTTTGATACCGTTTTTCGGGAGTGAAAAACACGTAACAACGATGCAAACTTTCGGTTCTGCCAACGCCACGTATAAATCGATACGGATATTTGCGAAAACCCGTCCTTCTGAAAGCCTCTAGTAGCAGCTTTAACGCCTCAATTTCATCGACTTTTAACTTCCTTGGATACTGTTGCTGCCCTTGAAGTCGCTGTGCGACGGTTGATACTGTGCTGGCGAATATCCTGAAGCAGACACCTCACAGCCTAGAGAACATGGCAGACACCTCAGTAATGGTGAAAGTATCCACCCATCCACAGGGGACACGTACGTCTGAAAATGTGATCGTGTCGTGCTCAAACGGGTCCACGCGCTGCATCATCCTGTCGACTTCGCCGTCGCCTTTGCGTGGTGCGGCTTGGGCAACGATCTCTCGGAAATGGTCGCGAGAAACCACGCCCACACGCTCGGAATCGAAGGTGCCAAAGAGCTGTCGGAAGCCTTCGAGCAGCTTCAATCGACCTTGGAGTTGGTAGTCGCACAGCAGTTTTTCAAAAATGGCAAACGGCAGAGCGGATGCGGTCGATTGCTTTTCTTCTGTGGGCTTGATGGCATTCGTTTTCGATTGCTGTTCGCGCTGCTGGCTGAGAAAACTCTCAGCCTTTCGCTTGACGAGCCGCATCAATATAGAGCTCTACAAAATCCACCATTAAGTGAGTTCCACTGTCTCAGATATCACACAACTGGGGAATACGTACGTCACTGGGGTCGTACAGATACAGCAGCAGCTCGGTCCACTCTTCTTCCTGGATCAATCCACCGTTGAGCCGTGCTTCCACCATTTTCTGGATCCCCGTTTCCTGTTTCATCGGGTGTTTGGCCACGAAATACGCGCGGAGAAGCTCACGAATGGCCTGCTGGAGCTTCTTCTTGATCCCCACAAAGTCTTCGTCCACTTGATTCCGCACCATCGCGTGGAACATCGCAACGTCGTTGTCGTGACGCGTGTACATTTGGCAGCCTTTCCAGATCGCCGAGGCGTACTCGACGATCAGCGCCTGCAGTCCAAAGCGCTGGTTCAAGTACGTGTACATATGCTGCTCCACGGTCTCCGGAGGTGCGCCGATGGCTTGGATTCGAGCGTCGTACTTGGATTTGGACGTCAGGATGCAGTGGATCAAGTCTACGAGCTGCTTGAGCGTCAGGCAACGCATCGGCGCCATAGCCTTTGGCGGGGACTGCGATCGAGGAGCTACAGCTACTGCTGGCTGGGTTTGCGGGGGTGATGAAGATGAAGATGAGACTGCCATCGTTTTTGAGGGTACCTTGGTTTGAGTCGGTGATGCTGGTCGTGGTGGAGACGCTGTCTGCGTTCTCTTGCGTATTCTTCCTTGTGAGTTTGTCGTAGCTGCTGCTACTGGTGGAGCTAGAGCCGCCGTCTCTTCGTATTTTTCACTCAGTTTCTTTCTCAGCTCTTCACATTCGCTTTGCAGCGTCTGCGTTGTCGCTTGGGCTAGCTCTCGCTGGGTCTTTTCCTGTTGGAATTTCATCTGCAGCGCCTCGAGGTCCTTCTCCAGCGTCTCCGCGACGTCCAGCAGCAGCTTCATTTGCTGTTTCTGCTGCTCTGCGACTTGTTCTTGGCTCGCACTGGCCGCCTGCCACTTTTGCTGAGCGTAGATCGCGTCGTTCACATGCCGTAGCAACGCCTCGACGACCTCCGTCTGCGTTTGTGTCAAGCGAAGGAGCCCTGTGCCAAGAGACTTGTCGATACTGTGGGTCTTTTGCGCTGCGTACGTTGTCCCTGCCTCCAGTAGCCGCCACCGCGCCGCTAGTGATGCTGTGACGACGTGGCCGTCCGTTGGCGAGTCGCCATTATGTGGTGCCTTCTCCAAATCATTGAGCTGCAACGCCAACGTATCGATCTTGCGATCCAGTTGGTCCAGTAAGAGCTGCTCGTCAGTGGTCGCCTTTCCCGCTGGTCGCTTGTGGAAGCTCTTCACGATTGCCTTGAGCTCGGCGATGAAATCTCGTGTTCCCGTGGCGTTCACCAATGCTTTGCTCTGCTCCTCAGCCTGGCGTGAGACCGTCGGTTTGTCTTTGAGCTTGGCTTTGGTCTCTGCTGGATCACTACTGATTGGTGGCTTGGTGTTCTTGAGCAGTTTGCGCCAGTCCGTCTTCTCGTCTGAAATCGTCGCTGGAAGCTCTGTGGGTCGTACGCTGAAACCTCGTTTCGGCGAGATGGCCTTCCGGTCAGGGGGTTTCTGCGTCTCTTGAGACGCGGCAAACTGTAGACGAAGCTCTCGCTTTTCTTGGGGAGACCACACTGGGCGAATGGCGCTACCCATGGAACTTGGCGGCGTGTCGAGCCATCGAAGCGTTGGGGAATCCGAGCCAATAGACCCACTGGACGATGAAGTCGGAGAGAACGCGAGGTTGAGGGATAGCGGAGACCGTCCCGAAGTCTCGTCTCCGACGAGCTCCGTGTCGATGGGATTTCCATTCAGAAGTCGCATCTTGGGCAGCATCACAAGCAGAATCTTCTCGTCAGTCTTGTTGCGCAGTGAGACGCTCACACTCTGAAGGCTGCTACACAGTGCGAGCACCTCACTGAGTTCTGGGATAGAGTGGAAAGCGTTCTCACGGAGGTCCAGCGCGACGAGTCTCGGTACGAACGAGCCAAAATCCGACGGGAGGCTTGTGAGATCGTTGTCTCGGAGGTCGAGAGAGCGGAGACTTGGCCAGTGGTCTCGTAGAAATGTGAGTGTGGTATCGTCGAGGCGCTCGAGTGCGAGGCCCTTGAGGCTCACGCTGTCGGCATTTGGGTTTGAGCGGTGGAGCTCTTCGAGGACCGCGAGTGCGCTGCTCATCGTCGAAGACTCAGGAGTTCAAGTGGAATAGACGACCGTAATGGAAGCGGTTGAGGGCGAAGGAGCCGAATCATCAGTCGCATCTAGCGATAAAAATACCTTGAGAAGGCCCCACACAATGACACGAATAGTGGTCGGAAAAGGGCATTTGGATTGGCTGCTGACGAACCATTCGATATCCAATAGACCTGGTGTGTGCAGATAACTTAGGCAGGTTTGAAGTGTCTATGAGTCTACCATTCGTCGCGGATGATCGGCAGCGAGATGGTCAGCGTTTGCATGGCTTGGTCCCACTTGGCCTGGCCGTCCTGGTATCGCACAGGGTACGGCAGATACAATGAAAGCTTGAGCGTGGAGGACTGCAGAAGCAGCTTCTGCTTCTTCACGTCGAGTTCGATGTCGTCCAGGCGGTGGCTTGGGCAGTCAATGCGGACCACCATGGCCTCGCAGTGGGCAGAGGACGGGTCCTTGTCGCTGAGACCGAGGAACACATCCTCCGTCATCACCGACTGCTTGTACAGGATCTCAAAGCTACGAGCCAATCAATTCCCAGTCAGTTCGCACACTCCATACCGTTACCTTCTCTGATCATATCAACGTACTTAGGGCGCGAGCGCGTCTCGTAGGAGTCGTCGTCTTCGTCGTCGCTTGGCACTTCCTCTGGTAGCCAAATGGCCTTGGGGTCCACGGGCTTGATCTGTCCGATTGGCCGGTCCACTACACAGTTTACCACACGAGACATGAGCTCCTGTGTGATGGTACAGTAGACAGAGGATGGCAGTACCTTCGATTGTCTTGCCGCCGGCCATGCTCGCTGGTGTCACCGTAGGAGCCTGACGCTAGATCGTTCTGTGATTAGCCCCGTCCTCCACAAAATACGCTTGTTTTCACTCGCACTACGTACCTGAGACTCGTAGTCGTCTGGCTCGTCATCTAGCTTCGTGAGAAGGTCGTTGAGAGCCAAGATATCCATCGCGCCGTCCATTGTCGTCGGTGTTTTGTTGGGATTCTGCGTGAAATTGTGGAAACGAGCTTCACGCCCTTTCAAGATCCACATCATCTCACTAGAGTGACGTGTCACTAGTGGACACGAAAGGTCACGAAGCCAAAAGGCCCGAAGATCATCCACGTCTTAGCCTTGTTCAGAGTCTGAAGCTCATTGAGAATGGCGTCCAATGTAGAAGTGATCGTGGAAGCTCTGCTGGCGACTCAGTCTGAAGCCGACGAACGCAGAGAGCTCAAAAACCTCGAGACAGCGGCCCTGAAAAGCCCCGAGTCGAGGCGTCTGTGGCTGCAGCGGATCGACCAAGAAGGATCGCCAGAGCTGCTGGAGCGCTTCCTCTTGTACGCGTTTCTACAAGCATTCACGTCAGCAGAAGCCTCCGTGGATGCTGTGCTCAAGCCTGAAGCTTCCACGATCGCAAGATCGATCGAGACGCTATCACGGCCGTCGTTGTCGAATCCTCAGTCAATCGTCACGCTGCTGAATGAAGCATTCTGGTCCACGCAAGCACTGCGGACGCTGGCCAAGCTTATCCAGCAAGTCGAAGATCCTCGCGTACGCCAGCAAGTTCTTCAATTTGCCTTCGCTACGATCGCTCGTTTGAGTCAGGATGCTTCCAGCGACTGGCTCCAGGTTGCGACTCCTGTGATACTTCTGGGAGTGACCGACGTTTGGTCGGCCGTGCGTAGGGAATCGGCTCGAGCTGCCAGCAAGATCGTGTTTCAGTTCCAGTCACTCGATCTGATCGACTCCTTCATGAACTCGCTGCTCAAGATCGCGGCCTCCGACTCGTGGAAAGCTCAAGAAGGTGCGCTGCTCACATTGAGCGGCTTGCTAGTAGGGGTCAAAGTCAGCAGAACGAGGCCTGCCACCACAGCTACGACCACCGCCAAGCTACCAGTATCTACTGCAGCCGAAATGGTCAAAGGCACGACGGTCTCACCTGCCAGTATCACATTCAACCTCGGTTACAAGCATCAGGGGCTGTCCCAGTTGCCACGAAGCCTTGCGTTCAAGCTCAAACCAGCTCTGTACACGGCACTCAAGCACGCGCAAGTCAGTGTGAGAGAGACTGCCGCCCAGTGTCTTGTGCGTTACATGAGGATCTGCGATGAGTCGACGCGTGTGCTCACGTTCCAAGAAGTCACGAGCAAGCTGAACCGCTTGGCGCCTCCTGTAGAGCAAGACGCTGAGCTCCAGAACCAAGCGAGTGCTGAGCTACTGGAGGCTGCCGAAGCCGAAGGGTTACTCGACGTTCTGGGAAAGCTCGTGCCTCATTTGCCGGTGCAGTTCCTGGTAAAGCATTGGAAACTCGTGTTCCCGATACTCGAGCGGTACGTCATGCACATCGCGTCAAGCGTGCGTCTACGCAGCAGTGCTGTCGTGCTGGCGTTAGCAGAGTTGGCACAGCGAGACTCCAGTGGATCAGCAGCGTCGTTGGAGTTACTGCATCAAATGCTAGTGGTTCTTGCCGACCACCGAGTCGACGGCGGTGTTTGCTGGCAGCGTCTTGAAGGACGACTACTGAGTGTCGACTTGCTAGTCGGTCTCCTGGGAAAGGACCACTTGTGGCGCGGTGGAGAGGAGTCGAGTCTTCTGCATTTCGTATCGAAGCCTCGCAAGTCACCGTCCGATTCGTGGCTTCCCGATGGGATAGCGCAGGCCACGTGGGCTGTCGACGAAGAAGAAGAAGCTCGACTCAAGCAAGTCATGACTGTGGAGGCGTCGTCTCTGTCTATTATCGACAAGCTGAAAGGCTACGTGACGAGCAAGAAGTGGTCGAGTGAGGACATGTGGCAACGCGTGCTCGGTGGCTGGCTCAGCCAGACGCGAGTGGCGTTCGAGTCTCGGCAGTTTGAATTGCGGCGAATCGCGCGGCAGGCGCTGCCTGGTCTCGTGCGGTTGTCACTGTGGTGCAACCAAGTGTCGCTGTTGAAGACTGTCGATGTTCTCAACGCCAGTGCTGATTCCAAGACGGGAAATGCGAGCAAAGTGGACGGGTGGACGTGGAGCTGCCTACGCCATTTGCTGCTCCACGCCGAACTCGTTCGACGATCAAGCAGTGGAAACGAGGGGCTACCGCGTATGGTGTCAAGTACACAAGCGTTCACCATCAGTGTCCTCGACGCCGCACGTGGCCAACACCACGGATCGACTGCTGGGGAGGAGCCAGAAGCTGTGGTCTCGCGTGTGGAAGCAGTCGTGATGGCTGCACTAAGCTTCGCACTGTCGACACCAAGCATCACATCAATCGAGAAGGAACTGTACAGTGCGTTTCTTGATACCCACGCCAGTCTACCGGAGACCTTCCATCATCCAAGTATCCTGGGATGCAGCTCAGCGTCGAGTGATGGATCGCTGGATCGCCAGTTTAGTATCACACTCGTCCAACTACTGCCAGCAGTCGTCAAGAACGCACCGACGAACACTGAAGACTGCAAGCTATGGTGTCTGCTGGAACGCATTGCATTGAGCTGGCTGGCGACCGACGATATGTTTCGGTGGATCACAATAGACAAGAACATCGCGCATGCGTCGCTCTTGCTCGCTTTGGATGAGCTGCTCGCCTTCCCGCAGGCAGAGGCGCTTGTGAAAGAAGACACGGCCTTCATCATCCGTACGCTTGAGTCTGGCATCATTCCCAAGCAGTTGAAGGAATCCGCTGCAAGCTGCTTGGTGCGGATCTACGCGTCGCTGTGGAGATGCTCGATGTCGGAGGCGACGAGCAGAACCAAAGTCAAGATCGTCAAGAACCTCGCACTGCTGGACTCCCAACGACGATCATCAACCCCCAAAGGCACCAACGCTCAGCCAGCCAAGAGCGACTGGGACGACTGGGACGGTGAAGAAGACGAAGAGGAGGAAGAGACAGTATCCGCGAAACTCCACGAGCTGCGGCCACTGTCATCTACGGATGAGACCACGACCAAGTCGCCTGTTGTCTGTGAGCTCATGCGCACGCTACAGCCTCCGCAGCTGGATGCGTTCAAGTCCTCCCTCGACCAACTGATCCGCAGTGATGACAAGAGCCTCGTCTCCTGTCGCGAGGCACTGCACGGCCTCTCAACGTTGCTAGTCTAAGCTGTTTGGTTGTACTTTCTCAAAAACGAACCTAAGCGTTAACTGATACCGTACTTACAGTTAGTGAGAAGCTCCATTCCTAGTGCTCCTCACAGGTCACAGATCTCTTCATCAATGGAGACCACTGCAGCACCAAGCAGCCGCGTCAAGGAGCTGCGCTTCCCACTGGGCAGTGCTGCCGTCAGCGCCGCTGCACACAAGCCGCGTAAGCGTCCACGCAGTGAGTCAGGTGATGATGGCAGTGGAGACCCGACGTCGCCAGCGTCTGTGGTCGTGCGGCTCGTGGAAATGATCGACGAGCTGGAGCACGCCGAAGCCGAAGCCGACCTCCATTTCGGGCTCTTCGTCTGGCCCAGTGCTCTGGTATTGGCCCATTACGTAGCCTTCCACCATCGAGATCTCTTTAACAACCGTGTGGTCTTGGAACTGGGCTGTGGCATCGCACTGCCCGGCATCCTCGCTGCATCGTGTGGAAATACCAAGACGGTTTGTGTACTGAGTCCTATTGCGGGTGTCGTGGCCAGTAGACTCACTAAATGCACTACAAAATTGCCACTAGGTGATCCTAAGCGACCGAGCGGACTCGCAGACCATTCAGCGCAACGTACAAGCCAATATTGAGCTCAATGGCATCGCCCACACGACGCAGTATCTGCCTCTGAACTGGGGCGGCGTGGATCTGCTGGACCACGTCGACGCCCTGCAACACGTCGACGTCATCCTCGCCGCTGACTGCTTCTACCAGTCCGAAGGTAAGGCCTTCATACTCGCTGGTGACAGTAGCAGCCGTGGGACTCACATTAAGGAATGCATGAAATATGTAGACTTTGAGAAAGTCTTGGCGACCGTCGCGTTGGTCTTCCGCCTCAATCCAACGTGTACATTCGTCACCGCCTACCAACTACGAAGGTGAGTCACCACTGGCTCGTTTTTCTTGCAAGCACGGCCACTTATAAGCACCGGTATCTGATTATATTATTTAGCATCAATCGTTCCATTGCGCCGCTGCTGGAGCGGTACAAAATGACTGCAAAAGTCCTCCACAAGCCGTCTTTCATCGCCGCCGACGCCATGAAGCCGGGCTTTGAGAGCGTCTACGTGTACGAGATCACTCCTAAACGAGCCTAGTTGAAAATGCAGTTGGATAACTCAGCTTCGCCTTTTAGAATGCGTCTCTCATGCGGTGTCCTGGTGTTTCAACCTCTCCATCGCGCGGCCGTCGCGACTGGTGGGTTCATAATGGAGTTGTTATCGCAGCCCACGGTCTTGGAAGCGTCCAGTGGATCTCATGGAGTCTGTTCCTCCAGCCTTTTACATGTCCGTGGTCGCATTTGCTGTCTCATCGAGTGTCTTGTGTGGAAATGCAGCAGCGATGACTGCCAAGAGCCGCCGGCAGATCGCCGCACATTTCTCGATGAACAGTCCACGATAGCGGCAACAGAGAACACCAGGACGTCGAGCAGACGACCGTAAAGATCGCCTGATAATTTTCATCTTCATCGTCATCCTCTATACCACGCAATATACACACAAACTCGCCACTTCCTTCATCATTTTCCTCGACATCTCTTTGAGATCAGCTGTGCGTCATCCACAGCCCCACGTATCTTCTTCCAAAACCTTATTTACAAGGTTTTATCCACTCTCCAATGTTCGAGAAAATCCGACTTGCTAAATTAACGCCTTATCATTGGCTATATTCATGTCCAAATCCTATATATCCACCAATCACAGACGCAAGATCTCGTGGCTCGGCCTCTTCAAGTGTCCGTGCTTCCATGGTTGTGAGACAAAGAGCTTCTCATCTCGAATCTCGCCACCTAGCCAACGAATATGTTCCGTCGCGCCGTCGCTCGCGTCTCTTCCTCTGCGCTGCGCGCCCGCCAGGCCGCGCCAGCGTCCGCGCTCATTGCCGGCCGCACGCCAGTGGCTGCGCCTGTGTTCACGCGCAGCGTGATGCAGACCCGCGAGAAGAGCTCGCTCGTGTCCATCTTGAAGCGTGAGGTCGAGGAGGAGAAGGGCAACTGCTTCGAGGGCGACGAGCTCGAGGAGCTCCACGCCAAGATCAACAAGGTGTTCGCTCTGGAGGAGACCGACGGCGACATGCAGGTCGTGCTCAAGGGCGACATCAAGGGTGACCACGTGCGCATCAAGTTCGACACGCAGGACGTGATCGAGCTCGAGCCAGACTACGAGGACGACGAGGATGAGGAGGACGACGAAGAGGAAGTCGCTGAGGACGAGGAGGATGAGGACGAGGAGGGCGAGGACGAGCTCCCAGGCATCCGCTTCCTGGCGGAGATCACGCGCGACAACCAGGGCCTGCAGTTCGAGTGCGTGGCTAGCAGCAACGTGACCATTGAGCGCGTGCGCTACCTGGCCGACTTTGCCAAGGACAGCAAGGACGAGAACCTGTACTTCGGCCCGAACTTCGTGGACCTGGAGCTCGACCTGCAGGAGCAGTTCTACAAGTACCTGAGCGAGCGCAACATTGACGACGAGCTGGCGGCGTTCATCACGCAGTACGCCGACCTCAAGGAGCAGCGCGAGTACCTGTCGTTCCTCGAGAACGCGGTCAAGTTTGTCCAGAAGTAGACGCACTTTCACTAAAAGTCCGTCTCCATTCTAGAAACACAGCTAAGCTGCGGCGACTGAGGGTTTCACCCCCTTTGGTCGCTGTCGGCTTTGTATCAAAATGCAAGAAAAACACAAGATTATCTCACACACACAATCATCAGCGTCGTCCAAAAAACCTGATACTACTACGTGGTCGTCTGTGGTTACCATGCAATGCGATTCTCGAGTTTGCTTCCTCGTGTGCGGGGAGAATGCAGGATCGTATCTATCCCTGCATCCGTGCCATGGCGTTCTGGAGGAGCTGCGAGACCTTGGGGTTGGACATGTGACGCATGGCCGCCGATGGACCTTCCTGGTCGACGTCGCGGAAGAAATCCGCCAGCTCTGGGTCGCTACGAGCCGCCATGAGGTCGGGGCTGTTGCGGAACGCGTCCGCCATGCCCGACATGTCAGGCATACCGCCAGCAGGAGCACCACCGCCGCCGCCACCACCACCGAGGTTGCCCATCATGCTCGCGAGCGCGTCAGGGTTCTGCATCATGTTCTGGGCCCTATATCAGACAGTCAGCCATTCGTCAGTCAACCATACTCATCTCAGCACCAAAGAAGCGTCCACGTACATCTGCATCATCGCTGGGTTCTGCATCATGCTCGCCGCCATTTGCTGCATCGCTGGGTTGCTCAACAGATCGGCAAGGCCACCACCGCCGCCGCCTGCGCCACCGCCGAACATACCCGCCAGGCTGCTCAGGTCTGGCATGCCGCCAGCTCCGGCACCGGCGCTTGGAGCGCCACCACCACCACGCACGGTAGGCGCCGACTGCTGACGCTGCTTGCGCTCGGCATCCGCGAGACCGTCACGGCACGCGGCGTTGGACGAGTCGACTTCGAGACCGCGACGGTACGAGTCGATCGCGCCTTCGTAGTCCTTCAGGTGCGCCTGTGCGTTGCCCATGCGCGAGTACGCCTTGACGTACGACGGTTTGAGCGCGATGGCCTTCTCACAGTTGTCGATCACGTCGGCGTAGCGGCCAAGGTACATGTACGCCGCCGCGAGGTTCGCGTAGTAAATGTGCGAGTTCGGGCCGTCCGACGAGTTGATCAACGCCTCGCTGTACAGCTTGGCCGCCGTCTCGTAGTCGCCGCTGTTCAACGCCGAGTTGCCCTTGGCCTTGGCCTCCTCCGCCAGCTTCTCCTTCTCTTCCTTCGTGAGCTGAGGCTGTTTAAACAACCAAAACAAACGCATTAGACACCTCGTTTCCCCCAGTTCCTTCACCTCAATTGCAGATACGCACAGTGGCTGGCTTGGCGTCGGCCACGCGTTCCTTGTACTTGGCCAGCGCCTTCTTAATGCGCGAGTTGTACTCGTCCGAACCCAGCGGCGCGCCGTTGAAGAAGCCCTTGTCCTCGAGCTTGGCCACCCACTTCTTCCACAACGCAGGGTCTACACAAATCGCAAGAGCATTAGCATGCGTTGCCTTTTGTCATAGACAGATAGAAGACGTGGGCAACTCACTCTTGGTGATGGCGGGGTCGTTCTGGTAGCTATCGTCGGTGCCCTTGGTGGCCAAGCCAAGCGCCGCCATGCCAGCGGCGAAGATCTCAGGGAACGACGCCGAGCCAACGACTTCGTACGCGCTCTTGTGGCTCGCGTCCGGCAGCTTCAAGCCAAACGCCTCGCTAGATACATAACGAACCCAGTCAGTTCCCTTTCCGTTGTTTGCGCGGCTTGTACTTGTCGGATGAAAGTGGGACTCACGTGAGGCACTGCACGCCGACCTCGATGTTCTCCGTGTCCACATTCGCGTCGCTCTTGGTGCTCTCGATCCACGCAAGCGCGTTAAACAGCGCCGTCTTGGCGGCTTCGTCCAGGGCCATGTTGCTATGCTTTCTCTTCACTTGGTTTCCCTTGTGATGATGATGACACGGAAACACGAGAAGATTCGAGGTCCACAGGCTCCCCTGGGATACCATTTTATCCAATCATGTATCGTATCCGGTTCAATATATGCATTCATTGGCCAAAACGAAAGGATTCATAATTGTTTCAGCCAATAATCTTGAGGGACACGAAACGACAGTGAGATCACGATGGCCTCACGACGAAAATGAAGGACAGCAAACGAGTCGACGACGGTGATGATGACGAGGAAGAGCAGGGGGCCCCGAGTACTACAGCATTACTAGAGAGAAAGAAAGACGTCAACGCGCGTCTGCGCGTGGTAGTCAACTCGTTGCGAGACGCCGGCGCGGTCACAAACGGCTACGACAAAGCGTTCTTCCTCGAGCCACCTCCGCCCGATTTCCCACGCAATTCAGTCCACGAGCGCTTCTTCCGTTGCCGCAAAGTGCCCATAAGTGACGCTCTGTGGAGGAAACTGAGCGATCAGCGGTTTGCATTCGATCCGCCGGACCGATTCCGAGTCGAATGGCACGCCAACGACTTCGGACGTGAAAAATGCCGCGAAATCTGGCAGCTTTTCGATCGGGACGGCGACGGCGTGTGGAGTTACGACGAGTTCATCGAGTATCGAACGGCATTGGAAGAGAGAGTCGGAGACAGGCCAGAAATGCACGTCTTTGGGGGGAACGAGGAGGTCTGGCGCATGTACACGACGGATGTATTGGAATCCGATTCGTCACATGCGCTCACGTTTGAAGGCTTCGTGCGGTATCGCGAGATGGTTGAAGAGCAGTATCCGTTGATCCACGAGCTAGTACCATTTGGTGTTGGCATCGAGGCGTGTGCAGTCGTGAGAATGCGACGGACCGTGAAGCTTCTGGATGAATATCTCAATCAAGACGAGGTCGTCCCGTTCAAACACGTCCAGTTCCTCATGGCCGAGTGTCGTGTCATCGCGAGCTACCAGGATGTGTGGCAGGCCATTCAACGCCAGAGACTCTTCCACCGGTGTCATCGCTTCTTGCTTGGTCAGAAGCGAGCTCTGAGGCTGTTCGGGTACAAGCAGAAGAGCTCCTTGCAGCTGACGAATCCCGCGCTGGAAGAAGACCTTCGCGTGTGTCGTCCGAGTCTCTTTGCCTTGTTGCTTTCGGTGTGGACTCCAACTGAGCGAAGTGTGAGTACAAAGGTGTAAGTGGTCTTGTAGTGGTGTTGTATGAAGCTCACAAGATGGTGGTTTGTGTAGCAATGGCGTGGGTACTTTCTCAAGACTCGACTGGTTACGTACGGTTTACTCCGTCGGCTGAAGCAACGCGTGTCGACGTTCTTTGACTGGACAAGGAGAGCTGCCCGGTCGGGTTTACTCCGTGCGACATGTCTACAGTCTACGCCAGAGCGAGAACTCGGTGACTACGTGTTCAAAGTTGAAGTCGGGCCGACGTTTTCGACCCACTCGACCGTCAACATGACCTACTACAGCGACGCCGATTGTAAGATTCGACGGCATTCGCTTCCTTTTTACTGTGCTCACAATAGAAAGGCTCTCATACCTTTGTTTCATTGTCAACGCAGCGGCGGCAACACTTCATGAGCTCAAGTACCTCGAGCGTGGGGCTGAGTGCTTCTTGTATTTGGATTTACTCTGTCGAAATGGCACGCGAGGTGAGTAAGAAGTGCGAAACTGATACAGTGGACTGTTGAGTAACATCTCGTTCTTGATGCTCGTAGAGACGGATGCTCAGTGGCTCTGTCAGCGACTCACGTGGTTTGTCGAGCTCTACTTCAAGGAGCACCTGGAGCTTTTGCCGTGTTTCTTCAAGTGGTTCATCACGATCCCCTCAAAGATGCAGCTACGCACGACTAGCGGCAGCGGTGGCACAGCGGGGCTCGGATCGGCTTCTAACGCGCCAGTGATTCGACTGGTGATCCTCTTCACAGGCGAGATGGACCTGTACGCAGTCATCCAGAGCCTCAATTTACCGCCTTCCATGCAATTCGACCATTTCTTGCAGCGACTGTCAATGCGGTGGATGTTCAGCCACTCGATTGAAGAGCTCGTGACGAATAAACGGCTCCTCGCTGGAACTCAGTGGAGCTGCCGAGGTCAATTGGATGCTCGCTTCAATCGTCAGGCGTGGGGTCAGATCTTTCGTCAGTGTGCGAAGAAGATGGAAGAGGAAGTCACTCAACGACGCGAGGAACAAGAGCACATGCAGTACCAACGACGACAGCACCAAGAAGCACAGCAACCACAGCAGTCGTCAAGCAAAGCGAGCACTCACCAGGAAACCCATGAGATTCTAGAAGAAGAAGAAGACGACTCCGCACCGTGGAGACAATGGCTTCACCGACTGGCGATCATCGTGGATTCATCACGAGAACTCAGCGTGACATGGTCATTTCAAGATCTCAAGAGCCTGCTGGAAGGCAATGCTTGGGTCAGGACGGTGCTCTCGTCGGAGAAGTTTCAACACTTCCACCACTTGATTTCAACCGCCGGAGCATTTGCAAGTGCCTGGAAAAGCCTCGGTGACTCCTTCCGATCCGAGTTTGCGATGTCTCGCTTCGTGGAGACTGCCATTACCAACGCCGCTACAGTCTCGCGAGGTCCATTCTCCCGCGTGTCGTCCAGGTCGGAGGATGTTGTGGGGGTCAATCCTACCCAGACGGCATCGTCTGGCCTGGGCCACTCCATAGCGGCTTCGTTTCCATTTGCGTCGCCAGTGTCAACGCCTGCATATCCAGGGATGGAGACGGCTCATGGAAGCCTCTTCTCCGCAGGGCCATTGCTGGAAGACACTGAAGGACAGAAGACGTACGGGCACGAGGATCCACTGGAGCATGATCTCTTGGAGCTGTATGAAGCGAGCGTGAAGACGCTCCAGTCAGTTCAAACGCTGCGTGCAGAAGCCGGAACCAGTGGGCTCTCCGTCGCGTTCGAAGGATGGAACATGTTCAGCATACTGCCTCGCGTCGTGCCCATGTCGGCTGCACGGAAGGCATCGATCATCCGGACAAAGAGCACGGCGTCCAACAGCTCGCAAATGAGTACTGCGATGGCAACTGCATCCGCCGGCTTGATGTCGGGCACGACGACACCGATTATGAGTCGTAGCCGACGGCCAAGCATTGCTAACCCGCTTTAAATTGCAACGAGAAAGAGCATTCTGCTGCTACACTACTACGTATTGAAAAAAACAGCGTAGCACAGGCGACGAGATCAGGGACATCTTGAGCTGACAGAACACCGCGTCCTTGCAAAACTGGTGTTGGTCCAGGTTCACCGGTACATTTCGTTATCTCCCATCGCAATGTGTCCTGGTACCAGTACGTTGCGCGTACGTAGTACTACGTAATAGTTCACACGCACGATACCAGTGCACGCCAAGCAGGCGGCATGACACCAAAAGCAAACTTGCTAATCGATGCACAATATTCTAGGCCACTATTGCTACGATTCCTAAAGACTGGTTGGTTTGTGGATGGTCAGTGTAACTATGACATAAGTTGTATAAGATCATGGGAAGACGCGCGCGCCAAAACGGCCCGCGACGATCTGTTCACGATACATGGATAAATATCTTCATCCCATCCACACGCATTGCTACGCTACTATCATATTCGCACATGCGCCGGTCACATCGTTGCGTTGGTGCCGCTACTTTTTCAACTGACCTGTTGCCTACGACTTCATTCGCTTTCGCAATTGCGATTCTCGGCGACCAGTCATCCTGAGAGGTCACGTTCATGACGTGGCCCACATAAACATCAACCACACTATGTTTTATACATAGGTGCAAGTATAAAACACACCGAAGAGAACAGGTCATGGGTTCATGGGTTCAGCTCACTTCGTGTGGGTCGTATTGACAAGCCCGTTGGACCCGTTTCCCTTCGTCTGCACCGCCCCCACGTCACGTAGAAGCCAGGAAGCGCGGACCAAAATGGCGGACTTGGCCGTGCGTTCCGTGCTTCTGAGCGAGATCCAGAGCGTGCTGAGCATCGCGAGACGTCGATATGGGTACTCTCTCGTCCACCAAGCAGGCGCCGGCGCTCAGGTACGGGTTTCCGTGTTGAAAACGGCATGGAAACGGCCAAAATAATGACGTTTTTCCTCTTATGGGTGCGATTTTCCGCCTTCAAGCAGGAAGAACCGCAGGGCGGCATCTTCCACAGCTTTGCTCTGCTGCGTGCGCGACTGCTGCGCTGTGAGAGTACGTCTCTATGTGTATTCTTCCTCTGCATGGGTCTCTATTCACCATGGTGTTTTGTACTGTAGACTTGAACGAGTTGAACCCGAGCAGCGTGTTGCGGCCGTTTCTCGACCTCGTGCGCCACGAACACACGAGCAGCACGCTCACGGGCGCGGCGCTTGAGGCCGTGCAGCACTTTCTGCAGTGCTGGGACTGGACCGTGAACCAGGCGAGTGTGCCCGACATGCTGGCCGACGTCGTCGACGCCGTGAGCCAGTGCCGCTTCCAGGAGACCAACGCCGAAAGCGACCAGCACGTGCTGGTCCTCGTCGTGCACGTCCTCCAGGCTGTGCTTCTATGTCCGGCGGCCAGCAAGCTATCGGACCATGCAATGTGGCAGCTCATCGAGGCACTCTACGCGCTCAGTCGCGCCAACCGCAACGATGTACGTTATCTGTCCAAATTCCCGTTCTCCATGATCATATTTCCGTTCTGACACCACAATACCGTGTTATTTTTTAGCCTCATATCACGTTATCTCTTCGTGCGTCGGCTACGAGTGTGCTGAACCGCGCGATCGAGTTCATCTTCCAGCACAGCGCCGTGTACGCCGACTCGCCCGTGTCGTCCGCCATGGATTCGAGCTTCGGTCTTCCCTGTGCTGTCAAGATCCTGGGCTTTCTGTGTCAGAAGCTGCAGCCGCGTGGCTCGTCGTTCGGCTCTTCCAGTGGCGGCTCGTCGTCAGCTCAGCTGCCGTCGCGACGTGAAGTCTTGCTGTCTTTCACGCTTCTCGAGAGGGTCCTCGTGGCGTGTGACGCGCAGCAGTTTGCCCAGATCCCGTCGCTCATGCTCTTCATCAAGGACGATCTATGTGGCGCCATTTTGCGGTACGGACGCCTCGGCGCGAGCTCCGACTTGAAGGTCCCCGTGCTCTGTCTCGGCATCATCCGCCTCCTGTGGACGAAGCTTCGTCCGTTGCTCAAAATGCAGCTCGAAGCACTGTTTAATGGCGTGTTTTGCCACACGCTGCACTGGTGCATCGCGCACTTGGACCTCGCGCACCCGCTTTTCCCGAACAACTTGGACTCGACGCCGACGACGCCAGACGCCAACGGTGCCTCCTCTGGCTTTACGTACGTGGATGCCGTGCGTGAAGAGTTCACTGGCGAGATCGTACCGCTCAACAAGCTGTTTTCCATCTCGTTCGAGGTGCTAGACTGCCTCGTGGACCTGCTCGGCGAGCCAACGCTGCTTCCGGATCTCTACGTGAACTACGACTGCGATGGGAACCGCGCCGACCTCTTGCACACGCTGTTTGAACTACTTGCGTCGGTCGTGACGAAGACCCACCACGCCTGCCAGGAAACCAGCGACGAAGTGCACTTCCTGTGGGCCCAAGCTGCGGGAGAACTCGCGCTGCGTGGTCTCTTCAACGCGCTGTACGTCATTTACGCTCGCACGCAGCAGCCCGCGACAAATCAACCTTCCACTCAGAACGGTGATGCGGCTAACTCTGCGCAGGCACTGCACCACAAGCGCCAACGGAAGAAGATTTTCCAGCACGGCGTTTTGGAGTTCAACCGCAAGCCACTGGCCGGTATCAAGCTACTGCAGCAGAATACCTTCTTGCCGACACCATTGGATGCCAAGTCGCTTGCTGGATTCCTGCGATCGTTGCCTCCAGGACTACGCAAGACTGCCGTGGGCATGTACCTCGGCGCGATCGGCAAAGAGGTCAAGGATTTCGAGAAGTCGGACATCCACGAGGCCGATACGACCGAGTTCCACCGCGATGTTCTCGAGAACTTCGTGCGCTCGTTCAACTTCGAGAGCGAAAGCATCGTCGCTGCCCTGCGCATGTTCCTCGCGAGTTTCCGACTGCCTGGTGAAGCGCAGCAGATCGACAGAATCCTGAACACGTTTTCCGTGCAAGTGTACGAGCAGTGTCGCGACCGGTTCGTCATGGCGTCTCCTGACGTGGCGTATCTGCTGTCGTTCAGTCTGATCATGCTCAACACGGATCTGCACAACCCGAACATTCGACCTGAAAAGAAGATGAAGCTTGAAGATTTCATCAAGAACAACCGCAACTACGGCGAAGAAGTGTCGAAGAACCAGGATCTGCCGGACGACTTCCTCACGGAGCTGTACGACGCGATCGCGAAGGAGGAAATCAAGACCCGCGAAGACGACAGCAAGCATGGCGAAGTCACGACGGATCGTTGGAAAGATCTCTTGTATCAGGCTGAAAGCGACCCACTCAGCTCGCGTCTCATCGTGCACCACTCCGTTTCCAGATCAGCCACGCATCGTGCTGGAGCACGCAATGGCGTTGCCATCTCTCCACGTCATCGCAGTCACCACAGCAGAAGCCGGAAGTCGTCGCATCGGAAGTCGTCCTCGCGTTCGCTTTCAATCGGCTCCGACGTTGATCTCGCGCATGTGGCGAACGAGTTTGACGATGGTTCTGCTGAAAACTCCCACAAGGAACCTTTCAGCTTCGGTTTCGACGGAGGCTCCGGGCACCAATACGATCGCGACATCTTCGGCATCGTGCAAGACCAGCTCAAGCAGGCGTTTGGAAGTGTGTTTCGGCAGTTTGTGGAAGTCGCGAACGGTCCACACGGAGGTCTGATGGACGAGACTCCTGGCAGCACTGCTGATGGAAGCAGCAGCAGCATTCCAGACGACATTTACCTGCCAGACAATGGCATGCTGCAGCTCGCGTGCAACGGGTTCGTGCTGTGTGCCGCGACTGCCGCTTCCCACGGCTTCGCCGACAGCATCAATGAGCTCTTCGTCAAAGTGACCCAGTTCAGTGGGCTGTTCGCGTCCGAGTTCTATCCGTCAGCGTACAACACGCGTGCTAATGGAGTCACGATGTTCTGCAACAACCAAAGCGCACCAGTGGCAGCTGCAGCGATGTTCAAGATCGTTGGCTCGTGCGGTTACTCTCTACGAAAGGAAAGCTGGCAGCATTTCTTCCATGCGTTAGCCACGCTACGAGAGTTTGGTGCCCTTCCAGATCGACTTCTTCATGGCTCAAGCGAAGCTCTGCTGTCATCAGATGAGAGCTTTGAACTATTGGAATTGGTGCGATCGAACCGAGAGGAGTTGGAACGCCGTGAAGTGATGCGTCTGAAGAATTTGGAGCGCACCAGCAGCAGCTCGAGCTTCTTCAGTGGAGTGGCGTGGCTCATGTCGGCGCTCGACACTACACCTTCCAGTGGCTCGGCACCAAACACGCCATCGAGTGGTCCGCGGGGATCCCTGACATTGTCGACGGAAGGGGCTATTCCTCGCACCCCACAAGAGCTGCGCGCGAATGCCCACGATCTTGTGATCAAGCCAGGAACCAAGCGCGTGAAGCCAGTCGCACCAGTCCAGTTCGGCACCAGCGAGTGGATTGTGCAGTCGCTGCAGCCATACCGTGTGGAGAACCTTCTCGATGTGCTGTGCTCATTGCCAACACCTGCTCTGGTTGAAGTCGTGAAGGCTCTTGGTGATGAGGTCGAGCAAGCTCTGACGGGAGTCGCGAGGTCCGCCGAAGCCGCCAAGCGTCGAGTCTCTACGTTCCCAGGAGCCGGAGCTGCTGTTTCACCTGCTAGTCGAGAAGACGAACAGCCAACACGTGTCGCCGCTGGAACCCGCCACCTCAGTCCTTCTGGCTGCGTTCTGTTTGAGCACTTGTTGGCGCGTTTGTTGGCCTCTCTTCCTCGTGACTCCATCCACGAGCGTGTTGAAGGTCTGTGGGCGGCACTTGAATCACACTACTGGAAACTTCCGCTGCTCGTGCGACCGATCCTGCTCAAGAATGTGGTCGTTAATGGTATCGGGTACGATAACGCCGCGTTGACGCTCGCAAAGGCCCTGGAAGGTTTGCTGTCGCTGGTTCTCAAGACTCAAGACGAGAAAACTTTGACGCTGTTGCTCAGCGTATTGACGGCTCTTGTGGACATGAGCGCATCTGATGAAGACGAGCTACTTCGCCCGTATCTGACGATGATCTTCAGTGGGCTCAAGAGCGTGGCTGACTCGGTCAATCTACGTGACGTTCGCTTTGACCGTGGCGAGTGGCTAACAGTGTCGAACCTGATTGGCTGGGCTGTTGAGCAACCCAATGCGTCGGTTCACGCGTTTGCGTTCCTCGAGAAACTCGTGGCGAGCGAAGTGTGGCGTGCAGAAGTGGAGACGACATTCTCGTTG
Source organism: Pythium coloratum (assembly GCA_023337545.1). Taxonomy (NCBI): domain Eukaryota; phylum Oomycota; class Peronosporomycetes; order Pythiales; family Pythiaceae; genus Pythium; species Pythium coloratum. Next base: position 33,609 of record JAADXE010000046.1, read on the forward strand.
ATGGAGTTGTACACCAAGACGCTGGTGTTCGCTCTCCAGAAGGATACCGACCCGATCCACCACCGCTGGCCGCAGAAACGTCCAATGGAGATCATGTCGGGGCTGTTCGATCGCCTCCATGAGAGCGATCCGGAAGTCGAAGAAGAGGAACGACTCCGTCAACTCGGCGGCATGGTTCTCGTGTGTCGCCACGCTCTTCGTGCAGGAACCAGCGCTCAGCCTGCTAGTGGTGATCCCATCGCCCACCACGTCAATGACCGAGCCATCTCTTCGCTGGAGTTTCTACGCAGCATGATCATCTCGGCGTCTGGGAGTGACTCGCTCACAGGTGGCGCGTGGCTCGAGGTTCTCAGTTCGGGTCTGCTCGTGCTCGGCTCGGAAATCTTGAATCGCAAGTCGCGTTTCCAGGAAGCAAACCGCAAGCGACAAGGCTCAGAGGACTCTGCGGGGCTTGCAGGTCCTTTCCTCTTCTACGAGCGCAACGTTCCTGCAAGTCTCGCGTTGCCAGCAGCTCCAAGCTCACGTGATGCAGCGAAAGAAAAGAGCCCGACGACTGGCCGCCGCCGTCGTCCATCGATCGTCAAAGACCCACTGGCGTTGCGTCCACACCTGCTGATCGTGGAGATGCTGTCGCGTGTAGCGTGCGAGAAGCTCGACCAGTTTTTGCTGCTGCCTCGCTTCGCGGCCGTGTGGGATGAGCTGCTCGACCAGCTACTGGCGTTCGTGGAGCTCACGAAGCCCGGCCACCGCAGCGGCAGTGCCCCAGGTGCACCCAACCACAACGAAGAAGTGTTGGCGGCGCTCGAGCGGCGCAGTATCATGTCGGCCCACGAGGAGATCGTGGAGCACGTCAAGAGCATCATCCGTCGACTCACCGTGCTACAGCATGGCCATGAAAAGAGAAAGAAGAGCAAGACGCAGGGCGAGAACGACGGAGGCGACGCGCTGGCTGGCGCGCGCTTCCACGCACTCATGCACGTGCTGGTGGAGAAGTGCCAGTCAAAGGGCGCAGCTTTCTACGACCAGCTCTTCGCGTCGCAGGACGATGGAGTGTCGTCCACAGGAGAGCTCACGCCGCCGCTGGCGGAGGAATATGCGGAGGCGAAGGACGAAGAGAAGACTGTGGAAGAGGAAGAAGAGAAGACGGTGGAGATCGCGAATGAAGAAGAGGAAGAGAAGGAAGAGGAGAAGTCGCTGGACGAGGAGATCGACGCGCAACTGGTCGAAGGCGACGACAGTGAGGAGGAGGAAGTGTCTGCTGCTGCTGAGAACCATGGGGACGAACGAGAGTCTTCATGAGAAAGCAAGAGGTGTACGTACGATAGCTTAGAAGTGCACAATGTGTGTGAATAAAGAATCTCTGTGTGGGAGGAAAGTCACGCATGCGGCAGTGAACCAGCAAGGCCAACTACGACTTGCTGCTGTTGCTACTGGTGAGGCTGTCAGCGGCGTCTTCGACTTTCGAGTACGCGGCGCGGACTTTTTCCGAGAAGCACTGCGTGAAAAGCTGCGAGAACTTGTCCACGACGGCGTCCTTGAGGTTGACGTCGTTCTGTTCGATCGACAGATCGCACAGCTTGTCGGTCACTTCGATCAGCACGGTGAGCTAGATAAAAGGAACATGGTTACTTAGGTTGGCAGTCGACAAGCAATACAACAAAGGCAGATGGAGGAATGTACCTTGTCGGAGACGCGTGCGATGTTGTCTTCGACCTTGCGGGCACCCGATGTTGGCGACACAGGGCGAGTGGACTCGGCACCACGCAGATCTTCCACCTCCATGTCACGAGACTTGGGGGATGAAGCAGACGAGTTCTTCTTCCCAGACGCCGACGCACGCTTCTCGAGGACCTCGAGCGCTTCACTCACGCGGTCTTGAAGGTGGTTCATCTTCTTGACGTTCGACGTGCACGTTGTGGCAGCACTGTCCGCGAGCTGTGAGAGACTCTTCTGGACGCTCTCAAGCTCGAGTGCGAGCTTCTGAGTCTCGGCCTTTGCGGCCAACCGTTTCTTGTTCGAGTCTTCGACTTCGCGCTTGGCATTTGCGAGCTCCTTGGCTCGCTGCTGGTTTCGCTCCGACTCTTGGACAAGCATCAGCGTTTGCTTGAGCGTCGCGATCTCGTCATTCAGGCTCTGCGAACTCGTGGCACTCTGGGCGATCCGCTGCTGGGTCTCTTCCTGGAGCTGCTTCAGCCGCCGCTCGTTCTCGACATTTTTCTGGTTCAACTCCATACGCAGACGATCGACTTCCTTTTGTAGCTCGGATTTCGCATCGACAAGCGCCTGCTTTTCGTTAGTCAGCGACACGACGAGCACCTTTGCCTTTTGTCGCTTCTCATTGCTGTCCTTGGTGACAGCCTCCACGGACGCCGCCATCTCTTGGTTCTTCTTCTCAAGAGCAGCCGCCTTCGCCAGAGCTTCACGAAGCGCATCCTCAGCCTTCTTCTTGTCGGCTTCTAGTGCCTGCGACTGCTGCTTCCGTGTGAAACTGTCTGACTTGGACGAGTTGAGGGTGTGGTTCAGCTGAGCGACTTCACCCGTCATACGCTGAACATCGCCCTTCAGCGCGTTAATCTCCGAATCCTTCTGAAAGATCTTTTCGTTCAACTGCATGCTCTGCTTGCTGACGTCTTCAAGGCGGCTCTGCGTTGTCTCGCAGACCATCTTCATGCTGTCGAGGGCAGTCTGAGCCTCGGCAAAGTGCAAATCGCTCTGGCTGCGGCCCATGTTCACCTTTTCGTACAAAGCCTTCATCTCCGACACCTCCCGATTGAGCTCCTCGCACTTGACACACGCTTCTCGCTCTTTCGCAGCCATTTGAGCACCAAGCGCCACCATCTCGCCACGCAAAGCGTTCGCCTTGGCCTCATTTTCGTCCGCACGCGTCCGGTTGGCCTCCATCTGCTCCAGCAAGAAGTCCTTGTCCAGCAACTGCTTCTGCAAATGCTCGTTCTCGATCTTGAACTGCTGCAACTGGTCCATCAGCTCCTGACTACGTGTCAGCGCGGCTTCCAATTGGCTGTGGTCGGCCGACTTCTGGCTTTGCAGCGAGTCCTCCATCGCGTGCTCGTGGCTCTGTACTTGCTTGATCTCCGCCTGCAGACGTGCCATTTGCTGGTCACTCGACATCTTCAGCGTTTCCAACGCCTGCTTGGTCTTCATCAGTTCTTGCACTTGCTCCTTCGCTCGCTCTTCCGCCTGTCGAAGCTGATCTTTCGTCGCTGCGGCGTCTTGCTGCACACGCTGCAGTTGCGCCTGCAACGTCGCGATCTCTTCTTCGTGCTTTTTACTGGGAGCTGGCTCGTCGAATCCTCCCAATAGATCATGAGACGCATTGGAAGCCGCCGCCGTCTGCGCCAACGCCAACGCCGCTGCCTTCTCATGCAGATCCTTTTCGAGCTTGGCCGTCTTGTCCTTCTCCGCCTGCAACTGCGCCTTCATACTGTCGGCAAACGCCTTGGCGCGGTTCTTAAACTCGTGTTCGTGCTGCGTGAGCGTCGCGAGCTCTTTCTTCAGGTGGTCCACTTCGTCATTTCCACTGGAATTTCCACCGGAAATCGACGTCGATGGGCTGTCATTGGCGTGCTTGAGCTGCTCTTCCAGGTCGCCGACTTTCTTCTTCTCACCGGCCAGTTCGTTGCGTAGATTGTCCACAAACGACTTGGTCTTGAGCTTGAGCTGGTTCAGCGTCTCGTCCTTGGCGTGGACTTCATTGCGCAGACGCGTGATCTCGCGCTGCGCTTCCACGGGGAACGCTTCCATTCGGTCGCTGTGTCTTCTCTATGGCTTTCTCGCTCTCGCTGTGTCTCTGTGTGTGGCGTCGTTGGACTCGCGTTGTTGATCTCTTCTTGCCTAGAGTTCCACGCCGTTTGATCCTCTACAGGATCCAGAACAACGCTACGCAAGGCTTTCAATACAGACACACACATAGGCATGGTTCTTCCGCCCCTCGCCTATATATAAAAGCCCGGCGTCCCATGCAGTGGCCACGTTCTGATCACCGAGTCGTGCCATTCTTACCGCCGCCGACTGCGGCTTTCAGAACGCGCGCCATGTCACATCAAGCACCACGCACCCAAAATAAACACCGCGCATTCCATCCCACCCACTCACATCCTCCCTTCTCGCCTCCTTCCCTCTCAAATACTCGCCGCCATCTTGCATCTCTTCCATCTTCCTTCTCTTCCTCCATTCCTCCTTGTTGCTTCAACTTTGTCACTAAAATTCAAAACCCTCTGGCAAAGTCACTCTCTCGGGGTTTCCCCACCAACCCGCCCTTTTTCTTGACGTGTTGGTCGCATTCAAAGTACTGCAAAAGACAAAACAATCTTCTGCCGCAATGGATATGAAACACACGGTACTCGTCTGCCCGCCAGTCCAGGCGCGGTTCAAAGTTTCCCCATCTCTCCTGGTGGAAGCGCCTGTCCTGGTACTCCTATTGGGACTGATCACCAGCAGCTCCGGTCGTTGGCGTTGCGTTGGCGGTCATTCGTTTGCCGCCCCCTCTGGCTCCACGCTACGCGCGACTCGACTCGCGCCGCACCCCACGACCCACCGGAAAGGACACACGCGTCTGTGTGTAGCTACCTGTGCCTGTAGACACGAACGTCGCCTTCGATCGGGGGCTTCTTTCTGTGGTTTCTCTTCCCCATTTTGACCAAGGCAGTACCGAGAGCGACCGACGCGGGGGGTACGCGCTCACCAGCCTTCACGACGACGTCGTATTCCAAGGGAACGACGACGATTCTCGCCGCGTACGTCGACGCGATCGAGCGCATGATCATGGACACGGGGCTCAACCATCAGATGGCCAACGCGCTGCCCATGGGCGTCGGCGTTGGTGTCGGTGTGGGCGTCGGCGTGGTCGACGTCCACGGCAATAGCGGCGACATCGACTCGCTGCTCAGTAGTGACCCGAACGACCACGTCAACATGGGAGGCAGCGGCGGCAACGGCAACGCGTCCGACGGCAGCGGCAAACTGCGGCGACTGCTCGAGCCGTACGAGCGCCACCGCGCCCACGACTTGCGTGCCGAGTGCTACCGCAGGGGCATCCGTCCGATCAAGAAAGGACCGAATGCGAATGACAACAAGAACGGGTACATTGTGCTTCTGCGCAAGTACGACGGCACGGTCTCGAACGGGCTCTCGCCCGAAGAGCGCGCGAGTCTGAGCCAGCACGGAGAGGACGACGACGTCGACGACAATGACAGCGACTCGACGGGCCACATGGCCTCGCTCAGCAACAAGAAGCGCAAGCTTCCGTCGCCGCCGCACTCGCAGCAGCAGCACGCGCACCAGCAGTCTCAGCAGTCGCAGCAGCATTTGCAGCCGGCAGGAGGAGGTGGGGGCAGCAACAGTCTCGTGAACGCCGCGGCCGTGGCGGCTAATGACCTCGCGGGCTTTTACGATGCCACGCAGGCCACGTCGCTCGTGCCCGTGCTGCCCATGCAGTACACGAACCTGGTCAAGCCGCCGAGCGCGACACCGTCGTCGACAAACGCGGCGGCCACGACGACCGACCTCGAGATTCTCAGCGGCATCGCCAACTCGTACACGACGCAGACGGGCAACAGCGGCAGCCACGGCAGTGCCAATGGCAGTGGGGGCAACGCTGCCGGTCTCAGTGGCGCAGACGGTGGCATGTTCTGTGGGAACTGCCGCACGGTGGTGACCGACCAACTCATGGAGTCGATCCGATTGGGTCGCAACAAGATGCAGATGCTCGAGTTCCAGCGCATCACGGACCAGCGCGACCGCGACACGATCCATCTCAAGGAGATCGTGACGGTGCTTCGGGACCTTCGCCAGACGCTGCGTGACGCGCAGCATGAAAACCGTCTCACGCACGAGCTGCTCGTGGAACTGGAGGACGACATTGCGTTTTTCCAGACGCTCAAGGAACGCACCAAGGACCGTATGCGCAAGGAAATGCAGGAGGCCCGCGAGAAGCCCATGAACGCCGGCAACGTGGGGACCACCTGAGGCCTACCGCTTGCGGCGCGACGTTTCACGGCATGGCAAGGCAACGGCAGACGAGGGCGAGCGAGCGAGAGACAGAGCGAACGGCGGAAAGAGCAGAGGTGGTGGCGGTGGCTGTGGCGGCGGCGTAGATGGCGATAGCGTTCCTACTGGTTCGTTATTTTCATTTATTTGCGCACGATAAAACTGAGTATTCGAGAGGAGATGAGGAGAGAAGATGAAGGACGGAAGGAGTAGAACTATAAGGTCAGGACAGGACAGGACAGGACAGGTCAGGTCAAGACAGGGAAGAGTAGGACGGCGAGCGAGTTGGCGGGACGAGCGTGTGGCGGTGGCGGCGAAGATGCGAGGATCGACAGCGGCGGCCAGCCAGGGTGTGTAGAAAGTGGAATGGGACGTCGAGGCGGTCGACGAAGCATTGTATGGTAAGGTAGAGAACAAGACAAGCGAGCAGAGGCGACGCATGAAAACCCACCCCAAGGCGCGTTCGTGCTTCCCCCCTCCCTCCCTCCCTTCTCTTTTGTCTCTCTTCCGGGAACGGCTCGCGCGCCTCGCAGGGATCACAAGTTCGAGTCGAGTATCGAAGCTGCAACTGGGACGCGGCGCTTGAAGAACCAACGGATCAGCCACCGCCCCCCGTGAGAATCTGACAACGCGCCGTCGACCAAAAGCAACGGTCGCAAGTGACTTGGTGCAAGCAAGGTACGTGACTCGCCCACGACCGTGGCTTGCTCGCTAACAACCCGCCCCATTCTCCATTGCTCCAGCTCGCCCGCAGCCACACGATCTCACCTCACTTCTTCTACCACCATGCTGCGATCTGAAGACGACAACACCACCGCCACCGACTCGACGGTGACGCCAAGCCACCCTGGGTACACGTACAACGGCACGCCGATGTACGAGCCCGTGGGTTCTCCGGCCGTGAATCGTCCCGACGCGCTGCTCACGATCGCCCACGACCAAGATGAAGGCGCGGCCCGCAAGAGCCGCGAGTGTTCCACGCAGTCTTTGAAAGACGACTCGGCCGAGCACTCGCACGGCTGCTCCGTCGCCATGCTCGTGCTACTCTCGCTGCCACGCATGGCCATCAACGTGGCCTGGGCTGCTCAGTGGGCGGCCCTGGGTCCCTACCTTGGTACGCTGCTTCCTCGCTTCGCCGTGCAGCTCACCCAAGTCATCGGCCCGCTCTCCGGAATCCTCGTGGCGCCAACCGTCGGTGTTCTCAGCGACCGCAGTGTCAACAAGTGGGGTCGTCGTCGACCCTTCTTGCTGTACGGTGCCATCACCAGTGCCGCGTGCTGGACGCTCATGGGCTTCACACGTCAGATCGGCGAGGCACTAGGAGACTCGGGCGACCGCCACCCGTGGACGGCCTTCTTCACGATCCTCTTCTACACGTGGATGGACATCACAGTCAACGTTGTGCAGACGCCGGCGTTTCTCATCATCGCCGACTTTGCAGGCGACCGCCAGACACTCGGCGCAGGCATCGGCCAAGCCAGTTCCACGCTCGGCTCCATCCTGGTCGCCGGCTACATCCAGTTCTTCGGCGCCGCCCACTTGACGCTGCGTTACTTCCTCGGTATGCTCTCCGTCACCATGCTCGTGACCGTCGGCCTAGTCTGCATCTTCGCCACCGAGACGCCTCGCAAGTCAGAAGATAACGACCAGAGCGGCTCTGTGTGGTCACGCATCGGCGACGCGTTCGCCTCCATCTACCACGGCCTGCGGTCGCTTCCACGCGTGCTGGTCGTCTACTGCGTCATCTTCTTCTGTATCATGTACGGTTTCACGGCCTACAACGGCAGCAAGGGCCAGTTCTTCGGCATCGAAGTCTACGGCGGCGAGCCGACCGCGTGCCCCGCGAACGCGACCCCCGAGTGTCTCCACAGCCAGCACCAGTACGACCGCGGCGTGCAAATCGCAGGCGGACTCACGGATCTGGGCTTCAACATCGTCGGGTACGCGTACTCGTGGCTGTTGCCCGTGCTCGTGCATCGCTTTGGGGCTCGCTGGGTCGTCACGTTCGCTGCCATTCCTCAGGTTCTGCTCATGGCCATGGCCTTCAGCAAGGTCGTCGCCGTCAACGTCGCCATCGTCATCGCCACGTCCATCACGCAGTCGACCGTGTTTGCTTTGCTCGTGCCTGTGATCCTCCACGTCTTTGGTGAGACCGCCGAGGTCGGCATGTACGTGGGCGCGCTCAACTCGGCCAACTGCCTGGGCCAACTGCTCAACTTCCTCGTCGGGGCGGCATTGGTCGAGACCTCGCTCGGCTACAAACTGCCAGTGTTCGTGGGCGGCGCCTTCAGCTTGATCGGCGCGCTCGTGAGCGTCTGCTGCTTCCGCATTAACATGCACTCGCTCTAAAGGAGGAAGGAGATCGGGTAGTGAGACCGTACTAGGCTAGGTGATGACTAGGGAGGCTGACGAAGAGAAGAGCTCGGGAGCGGTGCTTGAAAGATGGCACGCTGTCAATCAAATCCAATGGCATTTTCTTTTCTTTTCTTTTCTTGATCAGTTCCTACCGGAAAGAGCTCTTGCGACCGGTGTAACCTAGCGTGACATTGTGGCTACAAGAAACAAGTCGTGAGCCATCCATCCATCGGTATCCTAGTAGAAAGAAAGCCCTAGTCAACGTACTGGTTCTCGGCGATCAGGATCTTCTTGGTCGGGTCCGCGAAGCCCTGGGACAAGTGGTGCTCCGGACGTCTACACGGATTTGCACTGTCAGGTCCTGCCATCAATACGTTTTCCTATACAAAACTTACGCGAGTTGATCGCCGACGTCTTCAGCAGCGACGAGCTTTCCGATTCCTGCGAGAAGCGACCGCCGTGGCTCAATGCGACGGCCACTGAGCGAGCTGCTGCTGTCGCTGCCTCCAAGACCCACGGGGGAGTTTCCACGCGAAGCCGCGGGCGACGACGTGCTAAAGTTGTTGTCCGGGTACGAAGGAGACGGTACGCGGCCAGTGTTGCGCACATTCAAGTTCACGGATTTCTCATACTGATTGATGCAAAAACACCGTCAGAAAAACAGCCCATTAGGGACGAAGAGGCCGTTGACGCACCATGGGAGTCACATGGCGCTTGTGCTGCGAGTTCTGTCGAGTACCCAGCGCGTAAACGTCCTTTGGCGTCGTCTCCAGTGACGTCTGAGCCTCGTACGAGCTGTAAAACAACGACAAAGACATCAGTTAGTGAAGCAAACGTCACCACTTAAAGCACACACTACAACTCACGTCTTCCATGTGCTGCAGTTGATGTCGGCGCCCGGTCCGACTTGGTACACGGCGCTTTGAAATTTGATGCCTGGCACGTTCTACAGAATAGAGTCACACCACCACAACGGTTAGGATTCCACTAAAGAACGGAGGCGCTTGACTTAACTCTTACAGCATCACCACTGGGGACTTGGTGCGGCTCAAACATCTTCTTGCCCGAGAAGCTCGACGACGCGATCGTCGCTTGAGTGTCGGGCATAATACCTCCCTTTTCATCCGCCACGAGGTTCTACAATAGACATGGGTCCTCACTCAGGCCACAATTCACTTTGAATCGCCCTTCGGCATGCTTGTATCTACCTGCCGAGTGGCCACGTGCTCGTTGTACGTGGCCTTCTTCTTGTAGCTGCGGTGGACGTTGCCTGCCCAGTCGGCGTCGGGATGGTCCGGGTCGTACTTTTCCTTCAGATGCGGAATCACAGCCTGTGGGTCGGCAGCGTTGTTGTCACTGCGAGCGTAGATACCCGCGCGTCGCTCTTGGACGACGCTGGCGTCCAGCTTGGACGGCAGGTAGCTCTTCATCATGCGCAGGTCTAGAACGAAATGCAACAAAAACCACAGAAACACCGACCCAGTAACTGACGGTTGGAACGATCATCGAATCCAATTCTGGAATTTTAAGCCGCGTTCGGTCCATTTTCGACTCGTTCTTGAAGCTGCTCGAGCTGGAGGCTCATAAACGCCATGTGGTCTTTCACGTCGTCCGTTAAGAGCTGGAACGAACGCCGTAGCGTGTGGAGATTCGAGCTCATGGTCTCCACTCGCCTGGCCATCGTTGCGAGGCGCTTTCATACAGCAAACCATCATAAGCCCGCAGTAGAGAAGCTGTCGGTGAGACCAAGTAGACGAGTCCTACCTTGTTGTACTGATCCTTGGTCAGTGGACGCGATGGCTCTTCCAGTTGAGGATCCACCGCCGATTCAGGGCTTCGCGTAGCCATTGGCGGGAGGTTGTACGGATATGCTGGAGTTGTCTTGGTTTCCGTCACTTCATCCCACAACTTCTCTCCAAACCATGCTGGTTCTCCGTCGACTGAGTCTCTTGGTGAAGAAGTCGTCTTGTGTGGTTGATTGTCGTGGTTACTTGCTGATTCTGCCGTTTTTTTTGATTGGCTTTGGGGTTTTACCACGCGGCGACCTGCAGATACTGTTTGTCTCTGACTCCACGCTTCCTCATCTTCATCCTGGACGTAACAATCTTCTTCGCGGTCAGCAAGGGTTTCATTCTTGTGGAGATTCGTCGCCTTCACAACTCCTTCTCCCTTGAAATCTTGAGAAATAGCTCGGATTCCGTCACGACCGAGCAGCAAAAGCCACTCCAGCCGACGTGAAGAGTGGTGCCGTATCGTGATGGCATCAACGAGCCTCTCCGCAATGCGATCCGATCCACCAAGCAACACCAATCCGTAGATCTCTTGCCGTTCAAACTTCACAAGCACACGTTCCAGTCAGCCCATAGAAGCACACACATCAAGGAGAATCACAGTGTCACCATATCGTACCTGATACGTCGGCAAACCCAACGATTCGGACAGCGTTGGCCACACGAGACGCCACTTTCCATCGTCGTCTTGGCCACTTTGATTGATCGTCCATCGTCGCCAGCTTGACGTACAAATGACGGAGAAACTGTACGCGTGCGAGACCAAATCGAGTCTTGGCTCGGAGATAAACACCACTGCGTCGTTCTTCAAAGCACGCAGCGCCGGGTAGATCTCGGTCGTCTTCAGCGTGAAGAGCGGGCTGTGGTCCTCTTTCCCTCGCACTAAAACCATCACCTAAAAACCACAAACATCATCTATACCAGCATGAACAATGGCAATCAAAACTGCGAGGTGACTCACCGTAAGGGCACCGTCTTGCTGGCCTGCAAGCAGATACCGTCGTGCTGTGCGACTGCTTTCTTCGTTATGTGAGACCGTCCACCACCGAAGCGACGACGCGAATGCGTTCGCAGTCCCCACACGAGTCAGACACGTGATGCGCACGTCGTCCAGCGGATGGCGAGTGGATGCTGTGGCTGCGTGTGGCATGGCGTGGCCCATGCGGAAGCGCAGACCCAACGGCAGTCGGCGTCCTCCTTGGATACCCACTGGCAACTCGCGATCCATCTCTGGATCCCACACAAACCGACGGAAATCCAGCACAGAGATACCTCCAGAGGCATCACTGACGGCGATCCACTGGGCGTCCTCACTCACAGCAACCGTCGTCAGGGCACTCGCCATGGCCTGCAGTGGCGTGCTCACGGAGAGCTCACGGTCTGAGTACCGTTCGGACCACTGGAAGACACCGAAGCTGCTTGCACTGACTGGAGCTTCACGGTCTTGGTCGAATAACACCAGTAATGCGCCTCTATCTGAGCGCATGAATGAGCTGCGAGGCACAGGCTCCATGGTTGTGATGGGTGAGACGCCAGCGAACGCGTCGGAGAATAACAAGAAGATCGTGAACGGGTCTTCGTGGCGGGAGCTCGTCGTCTTGCGGATATTTCCACCCACACGACGAGAATAAAATCGGAAACCACTCAATCGAGTCGATACACTTGGTAGTTTTGTGGACAATGAGCTGTGGGCGTCTTGGATTGTCGTAGAGGCGACGAAAAGAACGTCGGACGCCGGAAAGTACACGCTCGTGGCGTACGTCGGTGAGTCTTCGAGCCCGTAAATCAAATCAGAGAGCACGATCTGGCCAGCAAACGGAAGATGCGGTTGCTGAGTGGTTGAGTGTACTGACTGGTTGTTGTTGGCTTCTATCTGGGGACCAGGCGCCGTGATCGCATCGCCTCGGTAGAGTTCCACGACCCGGCCATTGGCGACGGCGATCAACCCTGATTCGTCGCATATTGCGATGTTCTGGCGCCCAAACTGCATGGGGAAGGAGATGAGATCGTTATCTACACGTTGGTTGTCTTCATGGCTTCTGGATCGCGTAATTAGCTCCAATACACCGATCGGAAAATGGAGTTCATGTGTATTTTCTTGCTTGGCCATTTTGGCGGAAATGAAGAAGAAGCTCTTGAAAATCAAAGCGACAAGTACTGTAGTTAACTCCAATAGAAGGCTCTGTGCTGAAATGGCTACATTATATCCGTAAATAACGCACGTTAGTTACGGATATAGAGCTGTTCGGCTTGCTTTTGGCCATCACCACCGAATAGAAAAGACGAGAGAGACCACAGATATCCATGAAGATCGTGGCGCTTGTGAGCGGCGGCAAGGACAGTTGCTATGCGATGATGGAGAGCGTGCGCTACGGCCACGATATCGTGTGTCTCGCGCATCTGCATCCTCCGTCGCATTTGTCGGCCGACGAGCAGGAGATCGACTCGTTCATGTACCAGTCTGTGGGTCACAACGTCGTGCAGATGATCGCGCAGAGCATGGAGAAGCCTCTAGTGACCGAGACCATCTCGGGCACGGCGCTCAAGACTGACATCGACTATACGACCACTACGGAAGGTGACGAAGTCGAGGATCTGCACCGCTTGCTCGAGAAGGTCAAGGCCCAGTACCCGGAAGTCCAGGGCGTGTGCACCGGCGCGATATTCTCGTCGTACCAGCGCAACCGCGTGGAGAATGTGTGCTCGCGACTGGGTTTGACGTCGCTTGGGTACTTGTGGCGTCGTGACCAAGAAGAGCTACTCGGAGAGATGGTGGACGTCGGCGTGGAGGCCATTCTCGTCAAGGTCGCTGCTATTGGCTTGCACCCGCGCAAGCATCTCGGACGCACGATCGGCGACCTGCAAATGGATCTGCTGAACCTGGTACGTTCCTAGATATCGTAGCCCTCTAGATATTAAGCTGGTACTGATGGCGTTGCTTTTATTGTGGCTGCAGAAAGAGAAGTATCAGCTGAATGTCTGCGGCGAAGGCGGCGAGTACGAGACCTTCACGCTCGACTGTCCGCTGTTCAAGAAGCGCATCGTCATGTACGTGTGTCGACGTCCTGTGTACCTCTATCCCTCTCAGGCGTTGGCTCACTGTTTACGTGTTTGATGCAGCGATTCGTCTCGTGTCGTGCTCCACTCGGACGACTTCTTCGCGCCAGTTGCGTTCATGGTCATCGAGCAATGCCATCTTGAGGACAAGGAGTTCATCGACGAAGACGCCTTGCAGCCGCACACGCCAGCCTTCAAGCGGTACGAAGCCCCAGCCTCTACCTCCACCGCCCCAGCCTCTCCGTCTCCTACAGCCGCGCTCGCCCTCTCAGGGACCTCGTCCGTCCCGGCGCTACGGTCGTTCCGCAACCAGTTCTTCCTGAGTGGCGAAATGAGCAGTCGTAGCTCCTCGCAGACGCTGGAAGAAGAGATGCTGGACGTCTTCAGCCAGGCCATCGCGACGCTAGCGCAGCACGACATGACGCTGGAAGATGCGTGCTTCGTGCACCTGTACGTGCGTGACATGAACGACTTTGGCCTGCTCAACGCCGAGTTCTGCAAGTACTTTGGCCAGTACATGCCTCCGTCGCGTAGCTGCGTCGAGCTCAGCACACTGCCGTCGCGTGTGCTCATGGACCTCTTCGCGATCAAGGGAAGCGGAGAAGCCAAGCTCGACAAGCCCCGTGGGCCGATGCGTGATGTGCTCCATATCAAGAGCATCTCGGCGTGGGCACCAAACTGCATTGGCCCGTACAGCCAAGCCAACATCCTCCACAAATCGCTCATCCTGCTGGCCGGACAGATCGCGTTCCAGCCGCAGACGATGGAGATCATCGGTGAAAACCACCTGGAGCAGACCGAGATGGTGATGCGCAACGCCAGCAATGTGTTCGACGCACTCGAGTCCAACTTACGCCACGTGTGTTCCGCGGTCGTGTACGTGACGGCGCCGCTGGGTGAGAAAGGCGTCACGGATGCCGTTGCTGTGGAAAGCCGTCGGCTTCTTCTGTCGAACGGAGGCGTCCGTGACCAGTTTGAAGACGCCTACAACAGCGAGGAAAGTGACGAAGATGTCGACAAGGACGAAGCGCTCGTCGCGCTTGTCCGACACGCGCCGCTTCTGGTCGTGCAGCTCTCGCATCTGCCACGCCACGCACTTGTGGAGGCGGAGCTGCAGGCGTTGACCCACGCGGTGGCCAAGTACCTCGGCCCGATCTCGTCCACAGCGGCGGCGTTTGAGTCGGACTCGTGGACGATCCGCGCGCAGCAGAGCATCGTCCGTCGCAGCCTGTGCCACGTCGTGTGCACAGCCCAGTCCACCGCAAGTGATCTTCCGTTACAGACGGCGGTGCGTGGTCTCCTGCTTGCTGTCGAGAAGGCGCTGGAGGCGGCTGAGCTGTCCTGGGATCATATGCGTCACTTGCGGGTCTTCTACGTGCCGTGCGTGGCGACGAGCAGTGAGCTGGACATCGCGACGGCCATCAACGATGTCTTGGCTTCGGGTCTTGCGTCTGGTGTGGTCTCGGCCCCTGCGCTCACGTTCGTTCCAGTGGAGGCGATGCAGAACAACACGCGAATCGCCTTCCAGGTCGCCGTGCAGGACTTGGACAAGCTCGAGACGGACCTATGGGTGCGGAAACAGGCATAAACAATCGTAATAGACACCCTCGGCTGCTGCGTTTTTCCACATCCTTCTTGCTATAACGGAGACCTTCGGTCTCACAACTAATACCGTCGTTTGGAGCTGCCGCCTCCTCCACGGCTCTCACCACCTCTATCGCCGCCGGAAGAACCACCACCGCCGCCACCGCCGCTGGAGGTTTCTTCACGAGACTTGCGCTTCCGTGAATCGCGGTCACGTGATCTGGAACGTCCTCGTTCCTTTTCACGGTCGCGACCTCCTTTGTCCTCATCACGGCCACGTCCGCTTCCTCGGTCTCTGTCACGATCAGAGCGTGGTCGTTCTCGCTCGCGATCGCGGTCTCTGTCTCGGTCACGGTCCCCGCGATCACCTCGACCGCGGTCTTTCTCTCTGTCAGCACCGCCTCCACGCTCACGGTCCTTGCCACCACGATCACGATCACGCGAGTCGCGCGTGCTGCTACTTGATTCCTTGGTGCTGTCTCGTTCACGACGAGAGCGAGATCTGGAGCGCGATCGATCACGCGCGACTGACTGACTTGGTTCACGAGACGAGCGGCCGTCGCCGCGGTTGCTGCTTCGATCGTCATCTCCGTCTCGGTGGCGACCTGCAGAGCCTCCATCGCGGTCATATCCACGACCACCACGGCCTCCTCTGCCTCCACGACCACCGCGTCCGCCACGACCTCCATCGTCACCCATCCACCCAGGACCGCCCGGTGGCCCATTGCCTCCACCAGGCCAGAAGCCAGGCGGTGGCATGTTCCCCCACCCTGACGGAGGACGGCCCATGAATCCTGGCGGCGGGCCACCACGTCCACCCATCGGCGGAGGCCCCATACCCGGATGCCAACCGTGAGGTGGTGGCATGAAGCCCATCGGAGGCTGCATGGGTCCTCCTTGTCCCCACTGGCCAGGAGGCCCCGAGCCGTCGGCCTTGGCCGGATCTCCTCCTCCTTGGCCGTTCTTCATCGCTGCATCCTGCGATGCGGCAGCGTTCGCCGCTGTGACCGACTGCCGCGCCGCTTGCTCCCGCGTCTTCTCCACTGCGAGCTGCCGACGCACACGGATCTGCTTGGCCGCATACTCCTACAATAACAAAACCCCACACAATATCAGAGACCTTGTCCTCCAAAACCCCCTACAGCACTCTCTGAGGATCCACACGTACCCTCCACGAATGCTCGTCGAATCCGTAGTTGAAATAGTCCGAGATATCCACGCCAGGCTTGCGCCACGGCTTGTCCTCGAGCATATCAATGTCCACATCGAACGCCGTGCGGCGGCCGCCAAACATGCCCATGTCCTCCTTCTCATCGCCGTCTCCTTCCCCGGTCTTCTGCGAACTCGAGCCTGCGCCCATCGCTGAATGCTGCTGCGGGCCGCCGAAATTGCCGCGTATGTAGCGGTTCGAGCCCGTGAAGCGAAGCGCTGGCTTCGCGCCTTTTGAATCGTGGGTTACGGTAATGGCGACTTCTTCCTCATCGTCGTCATCGTCGTCGTCGTCACCAGCGCCGCCACTGGACGCGGCCGTGCGTGAGCCATTCGCTGTAGAGCCAGAGCCGCTCGCATCGCCGTTGAGCTTGATCGCCACGCCGCCGTAGAGCTCGTCGTCTTCGTCCACCATGGCCGTCGCAGGCGCCGGCTTCGCGGCTACAGATACATACAAACTGTGAGTATACAGACATATAGTATAGTTGATAGGAGAGACGTACGCGTATTGACGGCAGGAGCGCTGTTTGCTGGACGCGCTGGAGCTGGTGGCGCCGATGTTGTGATCAGCACGTCGTCGCCAAAATCCTCATCCTGCACGCCACACGACACCAACATCAGCCATTCTTGCACGTACACACTCCCCACATCCTCCTCTATCCGCTCATACAAATAAAACCCCGCATATCTTCTCCTATCCCTCTCTATCCACGCGCCAAGTCCGCGCACTCACCTCCATGTTGCCTTCGGTTTCCCCCCCACAGGTGCAATCTGCATCCAAACCCCTCCATGACCCAATCGTACCGTACCTTACTTCTCAAAAAGTACGAAATGTTTTGTACCAACAAATGGGTGATTGGGTGTTGGTCTTCGTGGGTGGTTGGGTGGTCTGTCTTGTACTTGGTTTTTGTATGGACCTGGCGCTGGCGCCTTCGCGGCCAATAGTTTGAGCGCGTTTGTTGGTGGCGAGCGGCGAAGAGTGAGCGGAGCTGCTGCGGCATCCAGTTCTTGTCTCGTTCGAGGGTGAATCTGCAGGTAAGCGATGGCGCCGCCTGCTTGACGGCCGGAAATGGAAGCCTTCGCGTGTGCTGTCGCCGCGCGCAGCTGCCTCGTTACGTACATGCGTCCCATGCGCGTCCCCCCTCGCGATTCCGACCGCGATTCGAGCAGTTCCTGCGACGTGAGCGCGACTTGAAAATGCAGTTACGTGAGTCGGGACGACGAGCTGAAAACGCAGCAATAGGTCTACGAATACGGCGATTTCGAGCGAATGGAAACGTACACGAGATGCGCGTGAGTGTGGTGTATCCAGCGGTGTGACTTGCAGTGCGAGAGGACCAGCGAGCAGCTCAATATCGACGATTGAAGACCAGGAGGCGAAATGATCGATGACCGACAGATCGAGGGGATACTGGGGGACAGGGGACGCGTTTGTACACGACGATAGGCAGCATGCGTGGTGGCGACTAGCAGACACAGCGAATGGCTTCCATTTTCCCGGTTGTTGGGACGTCTCCCGTCGCCAACAAGAGCTAACGCGTGCGCTTTGTGCCTGTAGTAGAAACAATGCCACACTCCTTTGGTTACCGCGCCCGCACGCGCGACATGTTCGCGCGCCCGTACCGTCAGAGCGGTGTCATCAAGCTCTCGACGTACCTGCGTACGTTCAAGGTCGGTGACTACGTCGACATCAAGGCGAACGGTGCCATCCACAAGGGTATGCCGCACAAGTTCTACCACGGCCGCACCGGCCGCGTGTTCAACGTCACCAAGAGCGCCGTCGGCGTGCGTGTGAACAAGATCGTGGGCAACCGCGTGATCCACAAGCACATCAACGTCCGCATTGAGCACGTGCACCAGTCCAAGTGCCGTCAGGGTTTCCTCAACCGTGTCAAGGAGAACGAGTTGAAGAAGAAGGAGGCTCGTGCCACCGGTGGTACGTTATCTCAATGCCCCTCCCATCCCTGATACACATCGAGTCAGTATGCTAATTGATGGATACATTGTATGTATTTGACAGTCCGCGCTGAGATCAAGCGTGTGCCAGTGCAGCCAAAGACCGCCTACACCCTGAAGACCAAGGGCGTGCAGCCAGTCACGATGGCGCCGCAGCCATTCGTCGACCTGGTCTAAATTGTTCGCATCGCCTTGGCGACTGCCCTGGGGTGTCGTGTGCTGGCGGTTTACGAGCTCCTTCTCCTCCTCCGTCTCGCTGGCGGCTCGCGCGTGCTGCAGCTACTTGTAAAGTAGACAGTAGACGACGAGTGTGCGGCCTGGCAGAAGAAGAAGAGTTTTCGTCGTCGGTTTACATGCCCGAACAAGAATACCAAAACCCAAGTGTTGGCATCCAATACAATCAAGAACGAGTCATGGCCCTTGCGTCGTGGGGTTTTCCTATCATCGTGAAACTCTCTCTCTGTCCTTCCCCATCTCACCACACCGTCCACTGCAGAACACTGAATGAACCCACTTGCACGACGAGCTCATTTCCACCGGACCGGGCGAGGCCACACAGCACAGGCTACGCCGTTTGCTTGACGACAGTCGCATTCAATGACTTCCTGACGATACACTGGTGGCGGTACTGCTCGATCGTGAAACCCTTGAGTGACACGAAGTCGTTGCCGTTGATGCCCGTATAGAGGCACTTGACCTTGAGGTCTCGCCCGCACTGTGTGTGGACGATAAGTGAGATCGTGATGCAAAGGTAGAATGTCGGGATGAACGACTGGCATTACACTGACCAGGCGCCGCTCAGCGTGGCTGCAGTCGATGGCAGACCGCGTGGCCTGGGTTACATATATCGGCCCCGTATGGCACATTGCATTGGAGAGCTCATTGCAGTGGACCATTCCGCACCTCGTCACAGATTTCATTGACAATGCAGTCACTCCATCCGTGGCACTAGCCATTTTAGAGTCGGTGGCTGGATTTGTTACAGTCCCCAACCGCCGTTTTTGGCCATCCGAAGGTCTCAGAAATCGATTTGTCGACCGACGGAGTAAAAGTGAAGTGAGACCGTGAAAAACAATGAGTGTCGCCGCCAAGAACTTGCTCGCTGTGCGCGCGCGTGTGGCGCAGGCCGTGGCCCAGAGTTCGCACCAGAAGTGTACGCTAGTGGCTGTGAGCAAGACCAAGCCGCTCGAGGATTTGCAAGACGCGTACGCGCAGGGCCAGCGCCATTTCGGCGAGAACTACGTAGGTCTCAGTTATTGATTGATTGACTCACAGTGGGATGGATCCTCAATCGATGTCCACGAATTGATTCTGACTACGGAATGCATCACCCAACAGATCCAGGAGCTGATTGAGAAGTCGCCGGCGATGCCTGCGGACGTGCAGTGGCACTACATCGGCCACGTGCAGTCGAACAAGGCCAAGGCCTTGGTGCGGGACGTGCCCAACCTGTTTGTCGTGGAGACCGTGGACTCGATCAAGATCGCCAACGCCTTGAACAAGGCGTCGGGCGAGTTCCGCAGCGCCAAGCTCAACGTCATGCTGCAGGTGAACACGAGCGGTGAGGACCAGAAGAGCGGCACGACGTCGCTGGACGAGTCGGTCGAGTTGGCGCAGCACATTGTGCGCGAGTGTGAGCACCTCACGCTGCTCGGACTCATGACCATCGGCCGCTACGACGACACGACCAGCGAGTGCTTCGACAGGCTCGTGGCGTGCCGCAAGAAGGTCGCCGAGGTGCTGCAGAAGAGCGAGAGCGAGCTGGAGCTGAGCATGGGCATGTCGGGTGACTTTGAACTGGCGGTGAGTTGTAGCTGTTTTGCATGAGCTGACAGGTTTGATACTGAAGGGCTGACTGACTGTGTTCACTGTGGCTGTGGCTGTAGATCTCGTGCGGCAGCACGTACGTTCGCATTGGCTCCACGATCTTCGGCGACCGCAACTACGCCAAAAAGTAACTTTTCCAAATACCAATTGATTCAAACGCTGAGTAAAAAGCTGAGAAGTTCATTATCCGGTCCATGCATCGATGAATACCTACGTGAAATGTGCAAAAACAGACAGGCAGTCTTCGTGGATCTTCGCCTGCAGTGGATCCTCTTGTTGGCTTCGTAGGATCACCAGATCCTGTTCTTTCCGGCGTTGTTTACACTGACGACCGGCACTCCATTCTCCAAAATAAACCGTAGATGCGATGGACTGGGAGTCGTATCCCAAATGTCGAACGCACAGTGCATCTCCCACGAGGTGATGTTGTGATTGTTCGAGCCGTGGTTGATGTCGAATCCGTGGGCGATGTAAACGGCCAGCAAGTCGGCATGTTGTTTGGTGAAACAGGTCCTTTCCAACTAATCATTCAGCATTTGGATCGAGATGTCGTCTCCGCAACATGTCGACAGTAGTAGATCAACAGGCGATACACGAGAGCAGCCACGGCTCTACGTCTGGGTAGGTGGAAGCCCTATATCGAAACTGACCAATATCTCGAATCGGAAAGGTGTTGACAGCTGGAGATCTTCTTGCGAGTAGTCGAAGCGAACGCCAAGCCCACAAGCGTCTCGAACATCTCGATTGACCCCAACCTCGCGGCTTCCACGAGCGCACACGTATTCGTGGTACTATCACCCGTAGGAACGATGGGAGCCCCACACGCAACGACCCTTCGCACGAAGGTCACGTCGCCAGTGAGCACAGCCGCCGACAGCACAGAGTGACGCTTGCCATCGATATGACACACAGCCATGCATCTTCGCGCCGCTGTCCATGAGATACGCGATCACCGCTCGATGATCTTGTGTAAGTGCTGCTGAGAACGCTGTCTCATCCGTCGCTGGGTCGACGACGTCTGGTCCGATCTCGCCAGTCTCCAGCAGCCTTTTCACCGTCGTGAAGTCCCCAGAACGAGCTGCGTTGATGAGATGTGGAGTCATGCTGTTAACGTGATCGTGCAATTGCTGACGAAACGCGTGTATCTTGTCGAGCGTCGCCGCGCCGTAGATCTCCATCTGCGTCGGCGTTCGTCCGAGGCACTTGCCGACCACACGCACGAGCTCGTCGTGTTCGTAGACCATGTAGTGGACGACTTCCTTGGAGCCTCCATGTCTCGCTAGTGCCAATGGTGTCATACCTTGTACGACCCGCGTCATATCAAGACCAGCGCCAAGTAAGCCGCGCACGGCATTGCCACTGTGCACCGCACTCTTGATATCCGAAGTGTCACCGTTAAAGGCGGGGACCCACCGGTGCTTCCGCTGGACGATGGGATTCTAGACGAAGCGCGCGAGGTGGTCGCGATCGAGGCTCTTGCAGACTTCTTCCATGGCTGGTGAATTACGTTGTGAGAGCTCCTGGAAAGGACGTTCGCTGACCATCACTCACGAAGCGAAGATGGGTTCAAAACCAAGCCAAGCCAAGCTAAGCTAATTAGATCCGATCGGATGGATTGCAACAATACAGTCGAAGTACATGGGAAGGGTGTTGGCATTCTGTCAAACGCCCTAAAACCCCTAGCTGAATGCCACAAGGACTGCTAGACAGTCGTCGTACAGCTTGGCCTATTCAGGATCCGCCTGCTGTCTCCTCCCCGCCAGGTCTTACTCTGGGATGATGCCTACACTGCTCGTGCTGACGACTGGTACACCGTTAGCAAACATAAATTGCCGCATCACCGGACTTGAGTAGCCAGTCCAACGTTGCGGCGCATCCGTCATCACTTGTGACGCTTGGTTTCGATCATCAGCTCTGTGTGTGATGTCGAATCCATGGGCGATGTACACTGACGCGAGATCTGGTCTTGCAAGGAGACGGCAGTGCAAGTAGAACTGGTAGTCCAATGCAGAGACCGACAAGTCGATTTCGCAGCACCGCGACAACAGGAGATCGAGCATCACGGGCGATTCTGCGGACCAGATGCACGACCGCAGATCTTGCTCTCTGATCGGCTTCATGGCGTCGAAAAGTTGACTCGAAATCTCGAAGTTGTCTCGCTTGATCGCCCATTCTAACGCTTGGAGTTGGTTATACGGCCGCGTCTCAAGCGGAAGTAGTAGCTCAATGCAGTCCCTCGCGTCCAGGCTCGTAGCTACGGACAAGACACATTCTTGCAATTGACTCCCTTCGATGGCATAGCAGGCAGGGGTCCTAAAATACAGTATGAAATATACTGTTCGTCTTGAGAACAAAATAATCAACGCGGCAATACACGATGGGCCAATAATCAATATTGCAGTAATATCGCCAGTATTGCCTCCTGTTTCCAACCACACACAGCCACGCATTTCTCTCGTTTGAGGACATCCTCTGGAAGATATTGTCAATCGCAGCTTATCAACTCATATTTCGGATACGTGCAGGCCGTCACGATAAATTTTGTAGTCGAGAGCCTTGAAAAGTATCACACGTGAATGGGGCCGTGGACTAAAACCTTCACTTTATCCGATATATGCCAGGAAATGGTAAAATAAATTATTAGTGGGGCTATTCAAGATTGTATTTTTGGCCTGATCATACAATAATCAGTATTTCAATTTTATATATTCCGTAATATTGTTTATTGCACTACTGTTTAGGACCCCTGATAGCAGGCGATCGCACTCACATCCCTGCTGTACTGGAGCAAGAGCTCCAGCATCCTTGCTGACTTGTTCATCACGGCAGCGAACATCGCACTGCGGCTGCTCTCAGCAGCGATGGATGCCCCTCGCTCGAGGAGCTCACTCACCATCGCCTCGTTCTGTCGGAACACCGCGTAGACGAGCACAACAGCAGAGTATTGCGGCCTGTCTCGCTGGTCTTGGAGCTGATGATACTTCTGGAGGAGGAATCGGAATAGCCGTTGGTCTTCAAACCAACACGCTGTGCACAAGAGCAGCCACGGCTCGGCTTGTGTTGCAGTTGAGAGCGAAGGCTGAATACGATTGTTCGGCAACGTGAGGTCTCCTTGCGAATAGTCGAAGCGAACACCCAAGTCCAAAAGCGTCTGCACCATCTCGACCTATCCCAACCTCGCGGCTTCCACAAGCGCACACGTATTCGTGGTACTATCACCCGTAGGAACGATGGGAGCCCCACACGCAACGACCCTTCGCACGAAGGTCACGTCGCCAGTGACCACAGCCGCCGACAACACAGAGTGGCGCTTGCCATCGATATGACACACGCCGTGCATCTTCGCACCGCTGTCCATGAGATACGCGATCACCGCTCGATGATCTTGTGTAAGGGCTGCTGAGAACGCTGTCTCATTCGTCGCCTGGTCGACGACGTCAGCACCGATCTCACCACTCTCTAGCAGCGTTTTCACTGTCACGAGATCTCCAGCACGAGCCGCGTTGATGAGCTTCGGAGTCATGCTGTTAAGATGATCGCGCACTCGCCGACGAAACGCGCGCATCTTTTGAAGCGTCACGACGCCGTAGATCTCCATCTGCGTCGGCGTTCGTCCCAGACACCTTTCAAGCACACGCACGAGCTCGTCGTGTTCCGAGGTCATGTAATGGACCGCTTCTGTCTCCCACGCCACACGCGCAATAGTGAGCGGCGTCTTGTCATCTCTATCAGTCTGCGTCACGTCCGCGCCTGCACCCAGTAAACCGCGCACATCGTTGATTTTGCCGCTCCATGCCGCAGTATGGAGGTTCGCGGTGCCGCCAGGAAAGGCGGGAGCCCATTGGTGCCTTGGCTGGACGCTGGGGTTACGAAGGAACCGAGCGAGGCGGTCTTGGTCGAGACTCTTGCCGATATCCTTCATCGCTGGTGAATTGCGCAGTGAGCGAACCGGAAGACCACAGAGGCGGCAGTGGCGCGATTTCATATCTCTATTTCCAGGAGCTCCCGGAAAGTGAGATATCTGACCATCACTCACGAATCGAAGATGGGTTCAAGTCGAGACTAAGCTAAGCTAATTCGCTGAGCTTTTTCGCTGAGGGTCATAGGGAGTCTCGACGATCCCATTCGCACGGAAATACGTTGAGTGGTATCTCGAGCTGTTAACCTGTAGTTAATCCAGTAAATCAAACGCCAGAGCAGACTGCAGATCCAGTCCGTGGGTCTTCTTCTCCTCGGACCACGCAGCAGCGACCTGCTTGGCGGTCTCCGTTGCCAGCAGCTCCTTCGCATCTTTCTCAGGCTCTGGCTGCGCCTGCTTGTCCGTTCGCTTCTGCTTCTCCTGCTTGATGATGTCTTCCATGTCGATGTACGTCGTCTCGGGCTCGTTCGGGTACATTTCCTGCCACGTTTTGCCAGCTTCTTGGGCTTTGCGTACTTTTTCCTCGACGTCTGCACGCTTGGACTTGCGTTTTTCATCGGCTTCTTTAGCTTTTTGCTGCTTTTCCTGCTTGCGTTGCTCCAAAATGTGCATCGACATCATATCTTTGCGGTGGAAGCGATCTTCGGGAAGTTCTTCGTCTTCGTCCACTGGGTCCCATTGCGGACGGCGAGACCCGCTCGTCAAGTCACCCTCAGAACTGTTCGTGTTCTTGTCGGAAGGCATCGCCAAGTGGAACATGTCGACAAGCGACTTGGGTGCCTTAGCCACTGGTGTCTTGGTCTCTTCGTCCTCATCACGCAGAGCCTGGACGAGCATCCACGGCGTGGATCCAGCGTCTGGCTCGGTTTCCGACCACGTCTTGTCGATCGGAACCACGACTTCCAAGACGTTCTTGGCCGGATCGAGGGAGACCTCAGCGTCGTCACGAGCCACTGGGAACGGCAAGTAAAACGCCAGATCGTGGTGTCCATCTGCCTTGATGCTGAGCTGCTCTGCACGAAGCTCCAGTTCGATCTCGCTAGGATCCGTCACTGGCGTCTCAAACTGGATTCGGATCGCTAGATGCGAGCCAGCTCGTTGTAGCATCTCCTTGGAAAGCGCCGTGCCATTGGCCTCAACTGACGCGACTCGCGTGCACTTGACGCGTGTGCCGTCACCGCCAGTGAGCTCGTAGATCTCGTGCTTGGACACTGCTGTCGGCTCTTTCTTCTTGTCTTTCTTGGCTTCTGTCAGCTTCTTGGACGCCACAGGCTTGCTCACTTCTTCAATGATCGGCTTTTGCGTCTTGCGGATGTAGTGCTTGGGCGGTGGGAGCTGCCCACGGTACGTCAGCTTGGGCAGCTTGTACCGTGGATCGAGCTGGATTTTATACTTCTGGTCGATGTATTCCATCGCGAGTTCACACACAAAATTGCGGAATGATCCAGACTTGTCTGTCTTGCAGTCTTCGATGACCTGCGTGTTCACAGCGACGTCAAACGCGATCGACTTGTTGCCGCTCTTGTCCTCGACTTCGTGCGGCGCCCCGAGACTCAGCGGAACGTGAATTCCCTACAGCCATACACACAACGAATCAGACTTTTATACTAGTACTCAGTCATCAGCTTGATACTAATAAGAGGGCGACGATCTCACCTCCTGCTCAACGCCTTGGTCGTCGAGCTGCTTGCGCTGGGAGAACGTCTGGATCGCGGACGAGTGGCACACGTTCACAAACACCTTCTGCTTCTTCTTCACGTCGGTCGTCTTCATCACGAAGCCCGGCTCCACCTCAATATACATCTACAGCAACAGTAATCCAGTAACCAGTCAGCACAGCTCTGTATCAGATCAATCAGTAGGTAGATGTACGAACGCCCTCCTGCTTGGGCGTTAGGCCGTCCGACTCCATGACTTTGTTCCCTGGAAACTGCGGCTTGAAGGCTGCTTCTCATGCACAACAGCCATCACGTTAGCCTCTTCATGTCCTTCCTGTGTTAGTACACTAGCGTCTCACCTGGGTCCGGGCTACTGGTCGCAACAGGCCCGTTGGCTTTACCACTCGCTGCGTTCTTGACCATCTCCATCATCGAGGCTGCGTCGGGCGGACCACTAAGCCCAACACTACCAGCAGGAACTCCTAATGGAGCGCCGCCAATAGGAGCGCCGTCGGCCACCGCCTTCTCGACTTGCTCCTTCATCATTTGCATGAACTGCTCGTACGCCTGCGGGTCTTTCTCGGCCATTTCGTCCAGTAGCTGCACCAAAACAACGCACCAAAATCAGCACGTAGGCTAGCAATAATGTAGATGGATGCGTGGTGGCTCTACCTGCGCATACTGCTCCATATCCGCCTCCGACATCGCTATCTTCGTCGCGCTTTGAGCAAATCTTCCGAAAATGAGGCCAAAGGACACACCACCAAGCACATGGCATTCTTATGAAACCAGTCTCATAGTGACATCTCCCGAAAAGGTACGAATTACAAAAGAGTCCACGAATAAGAGAAATACGATACTCCATTCAAAAGGCAAGCTTCAAGCGAAACGACACTAAATCAGTAGACCTCTGCGTCCACGTAGACCCATCCGCATCATCTGCATCATCACGCGGCCTTGCCTTGCTCGGCCTTCTCGGCTTCCTCACACATGCGCCAGAAGCGTTCCTTGCCCTCCCAGTAGCGGCGGTGGCTCTCCTCGACTTCGTCCTCCGAGTCGTCGAAGCAACTGGCCATGCGCTGGACGTAGCGTCGCACGCGGCTGTGCGCTGCGCCGCCACTGGGCTTGCGCGTGGCCTTGAGATCCGCGGCCTTGTCCATTTGCTCAAACGCACTGTCGACGACTTCATCGGGCGCGTCCGGGCAGTTGCTGCCTGCGTGCGGCAGCAGATCGCGGCCCAGTTGGCAGTTGCGGATGACCTTGCCGCAGAAGTTGCACTGCACGTCCGGATGCGTCTTGGCGATCAGCACGGTGACCCACTCCCACGCTTCCGACTTGCCCATTGTTTCGTTGGTTCTTGTTGGTTCTTGTTGGTTCTTGTTGGTCTCGAGTCTTGCGCTGCAAATTGCCGAATGAACAGCGCGTTGGGCGTTTTCGCGCCTTGGCTTGGCTTTCCTTCTAGAAGGAAATTCAGATTTTCGAATTTACGCGCGAGAATGCCCATGAGAAATGAAAATACTGTAGGTACGGGTCGGAAACTTCAATGATTCCAAGGCAACGAAAGCGAGAAGCGTGCAACACCACACCACACCACACTACACACATACGCGACTCTAGCTCGGTAGCTACTCCATGTCTTTATCTTCATCCATCGCCCATTGGCGGTGCTTGTGCGCCCTGTATTGATCCATTAGGATGTCATCGGTCGGCGGGTGCGCGCGCTCCGGCATGACCTCCTTGAGCCGCGCAGCGGTCGGCATCTTGACTCTCGAGAACGACGCGAATAGAGCCAGCAAAGAGTTTCCGTCGTCGGTGAACGACACGTTCATCGAGTTGAGCATGCGCGCCGTCAGTCACCTCGAGCTTGCGCTTGTCGTGTGGACTCCAGTTCGCTGGTTCCTCGTCGTCATCGTCGCTGAACACTTCAAACGGCGTCATAAAGTACGAGCTCTTCTTCAGTCCTTCCATGGCTTCGCCATCCTCGTCACTCGTGTCTTGACCGAATGGGGCGAAGATGCCCGCCTTGGGCTTCTTGGCTCGCTACGGCGCTGCGCCACCACTTGGCTTGCGCTTCTTCTTGAGCTCCGACGCCTTCTCGATCTCTTCAAGCGCCGTTTCTTTCACCTCCAGCGGCGCATTCGGACACTTGGACGCCGCATGCGGAAGCAGATCGCGGCCTAGTTGGCAGTTGCGGATGACCTTGTCGCAGTGCTTGCACTGGAAGTCCGGATGCGGCTTGGTCTTGCTCTTCTCCACGACCGTCTTGAACCACTCCCACGCAGGCGATGTCTTGACCATTGTAATACGTAGCTACTGGGAACTGGAGACGCGGGGGCTTCGTGCTCGAGTGAGGAATGCGCGCGCACGTCGGGCTTCTTCCCGCGATAGTTTCGTTTGAATTTTGGATCGCACTGTACCCACCCGCCATCTCGGGAGCTCTTCCGGATAAGAACGGGTAAAAATACCGGTATCAGCCCAGTCCCATTTTTTCGAACCTTTTGGTTATCCGGAAATGTAACTTACATTGTAATTTACCACTCCGGTCAAAATTGCGTCACATCACAAATATCAGATACAAACATGTTCGTATCAGTTGATTGATGGTCTTTGTCTGGTTGGCTTTTGCGATTGATGTTGGCTCATCTTTTCCCAGCGTCGAACGTTCAAAACGGTCCAAAACCCGGACAAAAACCTCGGGTACCGGGGACAAAGCCAGGCTTTCTGGATGGGGAGGGCTCCTCACTGAGGACCTCAGATCTGTCCTGACTCACCCTGAGTCAGTCACTCTGTCAGGGTACCTGACAGAGTGACTGACTGACTCGCGTGTCAAATTCATAGAATGCGGAGATTTCCTCAAGCGCTCTCCCTGGAAGAGCTCCTTACTCCATGGGTCCGTGCATGTCTGCAAGCACTGCCCTCTTTGGTGGCGTGCGGATTGGCTCGTTGTCTCAGGAAGTCAGAGCCTCTGACGCACGGCTCGAAGGAGGAGGAGCCTTCCTGGGCGTTTGGCATTTGACACGACGAACCAGTGCGACTCTTTCAGCTCACACGGCCAACTGACGCAAGGCCGACTCGAGACGACGTCTCCCCATGCGACAGCAAGCGTCATAATCCAAGCGGCGAGTACTAGCGCTGATATGGGAAATGGAAATCCACGGAGTCGTCACTTCCAGCATCCACGCGCTTCTTCGTTGTTCGGTGCCGAGTTCAGCAAGTTCCGACCGCCGCAACAGTGGACCTCGCCAGGACGATGCGCCGCGAGGCAGATGGCTCGACACCCAACTCACCCAACTCCGTGTGGAGCTGCTCACCATCGGAGCTCATAATCTGAGGCACCCAATCGGTGGACAGGTCCCTACAGCACTGATGCTGTGAGGTTTTGTAGCTTGACCAAGATTCAGAATGCTGTCAGTCCAGTCCATCGCCCGCGCTGGCTATGTGAGGAGCTGACCCACACTGGGTGGGTCCCAGTGACGAGATATGAGCTTTTTCCCATTCGGCATTTCGCCTCCGACCACGCCAATCCTCTGTTTCTCTCTCTACGATACCAGCGGCTTGACGTCATGAAGGTGGCGGTGTGTCTTGCGACCGCGCTCTCGCTCGGTGCGTCCACGTTCGCGGCGGCCGCGACGTACAACATGGCGGACAAGGGCGCGTACACGCTCTTCGACCAGCCTCTGTCCAGTGAAGCTCCTCCGTCGACGGTGTTCAAGCCCGACGCCGGGCTCGCCAACTGGCTGCCGCCTCGGTTCCTGCAGCCAGGTACGGTGGGTACCAAGGCCATCCCGACCAACAACTGGTGGGGCAACATGATCGCGTTCTCGACGGACTCGGTCGTGCAGCCGGTGTGGACCAACCCGTACGCGTTGCGTCCGATCCTCAACTCAGCGCCGTACGGTCTCGCGGTTAGCAACCCCTACGCGTCGCGTACCTTCGGCGGCTCGACGGGCAATGGAGGCGCCAACCAGTACTACTTCCACACGGTCTCTAACGACGTGATCCTGTCGGCCACGAGCTTCAACTCGACGCCTGACTACCAGGTCACTGGCTGGGATGACCTCGGCGTGACAGTCGCTTTCTACCAGAGCCCGTCGGCCAAGATGGAGTCGACGCTCGTGCCTGGCATGGCCTTCGCGACGGCCAAGTACACGGCACTCACGCCCACGATCGTCACGGGCAACAACGTTACGAGCATCAACGGCGGCAGCGTGGCGGTCGGTGCTTCTGTGACGGGCTCGCGCTTCGTGCTTTTGTTCAGCAACAAACAGAAGTGGGTCCTGTACACGTCAACGTCAACCACGTTCAAGCTCAGTGACTCCAAGACACTCACGGCCAGTGCCGTCGGTGGAACGGTGCGACTCGCGCTCGTGGCCAGCGACGCCCAGCTCGCTGTGCTGGACTCGAACGCCAACTGCTTTCTTGAAGGCAGCGACGTCGAGGCCTCGAGTGCCAGCAGCTACATGTTCCGTCTCAAGACCAGCGGAGACTGCTCCAAGGGTCTGTTCCACTACCTGCAGGTCCACCACGTGGACACTCTGGACACGTCCAGTGCCAGTGCCGTGGCCAACGCCGGTGTGAACTCAGCCACGCGTGGTCTTATGACTGGCGTGCTGACCAAGACCAATCCGCCTGTGATCAAGTTCAACGAGAACCAGGGTGTGCCAGTGGACTACTATCCTCCTCGCAAGCCCAGTGCCAGTATCGTGGCGGACCAGAAGATCAAGGAGACCCTCATGGCCGAGCTCAATGGCACGTGGGACGTCCCGACCAATGGCAGCTACTACTTCAACGGCAAGAACGTCCACAAGCTGGCCAACTTGTGCCTGGTCGCCAATGACGAGGTCGTCACGGGCTCTGATAAGTCCGCGCTGCTGCGTTCGTGCCTTGACAAGCTCGAGACGGCACTGGCTCCATTCCTGAGCAACTCCTGGGACTACCCACTGCGCTACGACACCACGTACCGTGGTATCATCAGTTCGCTGGGCCTCAAGGACCGCAACACGAACGCCGACTTTGGCAACACGATGTACAACGACCACCACTACCACTACGGCTACTGGATCGCGACGGCCGCCATCGTGAACTACTTGGACCCGAGTTGGTCTCAGATCAAGCAGCTCAATATGGTGACGATGTTCCTCATCCGAGACGTCGCTAACCCGTCGAACAGCGACACCAACTTCCCCAGGTTCCGTCAGTTTGACTGGTTCCGTGGCCACTCGTACTCGCACGGCGTGACGGCGATCCAGGACGGCAAGGACCAGGAGTCTTCGTCTGAAGATATCAACTTCCACTACGCTGTGGCGTTGTTTGGAAAGGCCACTGGCAACAGCGCGCTCGCTATAACGGGCCAGCTCCTGCTCAAGCTCAACACGCGTGCCGTACAGACGTACTACCTCATGGCCTCCGACAACCGCGTCCACCCAGCGTCGTTCGTTCCGAACAAGGTCCCTGGTATCCTGTTTGACAACAAGGCCGACTACACGACGTGGTTCAGTAGTGATAAGTACGCGATCCACGGCATCCAGATGATCCCGATCACGGCTGTGACTGAGTACGTGCGTACAGCCACGTTCGTCAAGGAGGAATGGGACGCGGTGCTGAGCAAGATCCCGGACGTCGTCACTACCAACTACAACAACGCGTGGCTGTCGCTGTTCTACGCCAACTACGCGACTGTCGATGCGAACGAAGCCATCAAGAAGCTGCAGTCGGTGGCGATGGACGACGGTCTCTCGCGGACGTGGGCTCTGTACATCGCAGCGACTCGTCCAGGAACGCCAGTTGCTCCAGCGGGAGGCCAGTGTGGTACGGAACAGTCCGGACCGTTCCTGTGTCCATCGGGCCAGTACTGCCAGCCATGGGATCCGTTCTACTACCAGTGTCGTTCTGTGCCTGCGACGTGTGGAGCTCAGCTCGTGAACACGGACTTCTATGGTGATGACATCACGTCGGTTCAAGTGGATCTGCCGGAGCTGTGCTGTGACCAGTGCCTCAAGACTGCGAACTGCACGAGCTACACGTTCCGCAACTACAAAACGGATGGCAAGGGTTACTGCTACTTGAAGAAGGGAACCGGGAACCGCGTCGTGTCGATTGGTGCTGTGTCGGCGGTCGTGGTGCAAACGTCAACGCCAGCTCCTACCACGGTGACTCCGGCTCCAATGACCGTGACGCCGGCTCCAACTACTGTAACTCCAGCCCCAACGATTCCGGCTCCGACGACACTTGGCCCTTCCACTTCTGGAGCGGCGTGTGGCAATGAGAAGACTGGCCCAGGCTCGTGCGCGAGCGGTGCATACTGCCAGCCATGGGACCCGAACTACTACCAGTGTCGCACGCTTCCAGCATTGTGTGGCGTCCAGCAAGTGAACGTGGACTTCTACGGTGATGATATCTCAAGCCTCCAGGTCCTCCTGCCAGAGCAGTGCTGTGAAAAGTGCCGCATGACCGCAGGATGCACGTCCTACACCTTCCGCAACTACAACTCGGACGGTAAGGCCTACTGCTACCTGAAGAAGGGAACTGGTAACCCCGTGGTCTCGATCGGTGCGATCTCCGCTGTGGTTGTGGCGACGACCACGCCTGCTCCTACGACCCCAACTCCCGCTCCGACAACGCCAGCACCCGCAGTGGCTGGTGGTCCGTGTGGCAACCAGCAGTCTGGTCCAAGCTTGTGTCCAAGTGGCTCGTACTGCCAGCCGTGGTATCCGTACTACTACCAGTGCCGTACTCTTCCAGCCACTTGCGGTACTCAGCAAGTGAACGTCGACTTTTACGGTGACGACATCTCGAGTCTTCAGGTTGTTTTGCCTGAAGAGTGCTGTGAAAAGTGCCGTACGACCGCTGGGTGTACGTCCTACACCTTCAGAAACTACAACTCGGATGGCAAGGCATACTGCTACTTGAAGAAGGGCACTGGAAACCCCGTGGTCTCGATCGGTGCGATCTCCGCTGTCATCGCTTCGAGCTCTCAGCCTTCGTGCGCAAATACTGCGAACAGCCAATGTGGTACAGAGCTCAGTGGACCATCGTGCTGTCCAAGCGGATACTACTGCCAGCCATGGAACCCACTCTACTACCAGTGCGTGCCTTCCCCACAGCAGTGTGGAGCCCAGCAGATCGGCATCGACTTTTACGGCAACGACATCAAGACCGTCGAAGGGTTGTGGCCTGCTGACTGCTGCAGCACGTGTGCCAACACCGTTGGCTGTGTGGCGTACACGTACGTGAACGCTAACAGCAACGGCAGCTCGGCGTGCTACCTGAAGAGCGGCACGGGCACACGCAAGGCCGCGCCTGGCGCGGTGTCGTCGACGGTGCTGAGCCCGAAGCAGAAGTGCTCGTACACGTTGAACACGGACTTCTACGGCAACGACTTGGCGTCGGCGACCGGACTGACGGTGGAACAGTGTTGTGACAAGTGTGCGTCGACCTCTCGCTGCTCGGCGTTCACGTACGCGAGCTCCGTGTGCTACATGAAGACGAGCTCAGGCAGCAGCAAGTCGCTCAGCGGCGCTACGTCTGGCGTCGTGAACTAAGTCCAAGGAGAGAGACCACGAGCTCCATGGTGGAGGAGCCGTATTTTGCACGATCTCAAAATGAGTTTCATGGTTTTGAAAAAAAGAACAACACGTAATCGTGATTTTGAACCCGTTTAGGATTTTTAGAATCTTTTCACAACTTCAACTGAAAGGTCACGGGTCAGCCTCACTTCGAATTTACGAGGCACATCTCTCCACTCAAACTCAACCGTCACAGTCATTGTCCAAACTGAGACTGTTCTGTTCATTTGTCATGCGATGAACCCGTCCGTGGCAGTGCCAAAGCAAACCAAAAGTTCCGACACTTGGCGGAATTAATTCGGCAGCCAAAGACAGACGTTTCTGACTCTCGTTGTTGGGCGAGCCCACATGGGAACGCAGTAGTTTCGCGCACCAGCTCACAAAATGAGACCTCCGTGTGCGTGGACGTGAAGCTACGCGCTCACCGCCAGTCATTCCTCAATCTCCTCAGCTTTCGACCAGTCTACCCATCAGTCTCGTTTCATTCAACGGTCTCAACTATGGTGCTTCCTCTCAAGGCGATCGCCATGCTCACGGTGGCGCTGGCCAGCATCTCCACGATCGAAGCCCTGATGCAGCCCCCAAGGGACTCCACACGCTCTTCGACAAGCCCATCGCACAGGACACGCCACCGACCACGCTGTTCCCTGCGAACGCTGGCCTCAGCACCTGGCTGCCGCCTCGGTTCGTACCCGCTGGATCCATCGGCTCCAAGCCGATTCCGACCAACGCTTGGTGGGGTAACCTCATCGCGGGGTCATCAGACTCACTCATCCAACCCGTGTGGACCAACCCGTACGCCCTCCGTCCTTCTGTAGCGGCAGCTCCGTTCGGTCTCTCGATGAGCTACCCGTACTCGACGCGTGTGTTTTGGGCTGACTCGGGCAATGGTTTGGACGCGCGTCGATACTACACGCACGCAGTCGTCGACGAGCTCGTGTTCTCAGCCTCACAGTTCACGACGGCGCCTACTTTCAAGGTCACTGCCTGGGACGATCTCAGCGTCTCGATCCAGTTGGCCAAGTCGACGTCCGCCAAGATGGACGCCACGCTCGTACCAGGCATGGGCTTCGTCTCAGCGACGTACAGGAGACTCACGCCGCGATTTGAGAGCGTCCACCCGATCCAGGCGATTAACGGCATCAATATGGAGTTGGGCACCTCAGTGACCAACACACGCTTCGTAATCGCACTCGGCAACGGCCAGCGATGGGCGCTGTACACGGAGAAGTCCATCACGCTCACCCTGCGCAGCTACACAGCCCTCGGGTCTAGCGGCTCCTACTCCGGCTATGTGCGTGCGGCGATCGTGACTAGCGATGCGCAGCTCGAGACACTGGACAAGAGCGTTGGCTGTCAGCTAACCGGAAGCAACATCGAAGCCAAGGACTCAAGCTCGTACATGTTCCACCTCAAGACCAGCGGCAACTGCAGTGCAGGACTCTTCCACTACCTGCAGGTCCATCACACCGACACACTCGACTGCACGTCTGCTGTTGAAGTCCCTGGGGCGGTCTCTAACTCAGCAACGCGTGGGCCAATGGCAGGCGTGCTAACATTGTCGGATCCGCCTGTGATCCGGTTTACAGAGACCACGAGTGTACCTGTGGACTTCTATCCACCGCGCAAGCCAATGCTTGCCGTTGTGAAGGCCCAGAAGATCAAAGAGACGCTCATGAAGGAGCTGGACGCGGACTGGTATCTGCCACGCGACGGCAGCTACGACTTTAACAGCAAGGCCGCTCATAAGTACGCCAACTTGTGCTTGGTCGCGAACGACTCTGTCGTCACGGGCGTCGACCGTGCCGCACTCAAACGCAAGTGTCTTGACAAGTTCGAGGCTTTGCTGTTGCCGTTTGTGAGCAACTCGTGGTCGTCTCCACTCCACTACGACACGACGTACCGTGGTATCGTGGCGTCTATCGGACTCACCGAGAAGAGCAGCGAAGTAGACTTTGGCAACTTGGTGTACAACGACCACCACTTCCACTACGGAAGCTGGATCGCGACCGCAGCGATCGTCAACTTCCTGGATCCGACTTGGTCTCAGCTACAGCAACTTAACACAGTCACGAAGTACCTCATTCGAGACGTCGCGAACCCGTCACGGTCGGACACGGCGATCCCCAAGTTCCGCCAGTTCGACTGGTTCCGCGGCCACTCGTTTTCACACGGGATCACGCCGTCAGCTGACGGCAAGGATCAGGAGAGTTCGTCCCAGGACATCAACTTCCACTATGCCGTCGCACTGTTTGCCAAGGCCACGAAGAACTCGGCGCTGTCGACCGTGAGCCAGGTGATGCTCAAGGTCAACAAGCGAGCTGCGCAGACGTACTCGCTGATGACCAGTGATAACCGCGTCCACCCAACGCCGATCCTTCCGAACAAAGTGACGGGCATTCTGTTCGACAACAAGGCCGACTACACGACGTGGTTCAGCAGCGACAAGGCAGCGATCCACGGCATCCAGATGATCCCCGTCACGCCTGTGACTGAGTTTGTGCGTACGCCACAGTTCGTGAAGGAGGAATGGGACGGTGTGCTTAGCAAGACCCCGGACGTTGTCAACAACAACGTGGACAACGCGTGGCTGTCGTTGATCTACACGAGCTACGCGACAGTGAACAAGACGCTCGCGATGGAGAAGCTCCAGGTTGTGAACTTGGACGACGGTCTCAGCCGCTCGTGGGCGCTGTACATGGCGGCGACGCGTCCGTAAACGTCGTCACGGTCTCTTCTAAACTAACTTTCACTCTAAAAAACTCATTTAGAAAATCGTAAACTTTCCCCATTCTCAGTCTTAATCCCTCTCTCATGGCGTCACAAGCTCTCACTCTAGTTTTGCCTGCAAGCCCAACACAAGAATGGCGACAAGCACGAGCTGGTTCACGCTTGAAGACGCCAAGGCCTCGTTCAACCTCTTCTGCTGCGTCTACGGCGTCGGTACACTCGGCATGCCAGGCAACGTCTCACGTGCCGGCCCTGCTATCGCGACAATCGCGATGCTCAGCATGGCGTTCGCCAACATCTACTCGTCCGTTCTCATCTCCAGAGTGATGCTACGTGCCCCAAAGTCCGTCAAAACCTTCGGTGATCTAGGCGAGTGGTGCATGGGTGCGACAGGCCGCTGGCTCACGGTGGTCTCACAAATTGCTGTGTGTATCCTCCTGCCGTGTGTGTATTTCGTGCTCGGAGGCACGTTGCTTGCGGACCTGTTCCCAAACACGTTTACGGACTCGGTGTGGATCATTCTCATGGCGGCCAGTCTACTGCCCGTGTGTTTGATCCCGACACTCAAGGAAGGAGCAAGCGCCGCCTTCGCTGGCAGCTTGGGCACCTTACTCGCCGATTTCATTGGCATGGCTGTGTTGCTACACGGCATGGCCGGTCACCCGTCGATCCCGACGCCAGCCATCTCGTTCAAGCAAGTCGCCACGACCTTCGGCAACCTCTCGCTTTCCTATGGCGCTGGCATCGTGATCCCAGCTCTTCAACGCGAGCACAGTGAGCCATCTCGCATGCCTCGTGTGATCTTCGTAACCCTAATGGTCATCTCGCTGCTGTTCTTCACACTCGCCTTCAGCGGCTACTCGGCCGTCGGCTGCCAGATCGCCGGCAACCTGCTCTTCTCCATCTATCCAGACGTGACCACGGGCATGACCAAGCTGGGGTTCAAGGCACACCGTGGCGTCGTGACGCTGGCGTTCCTGTTCATGCAGCTACACATCACCATCGCGTTTGCGGTCGTGCTCCACCCAGCATTGTACTTGATCGAGCGCACGTTCCTCGGCATGCACAAGCCACAGGAAGACGACGTTGACACACTCAACTACGATGCCACAGGCTCCCCAATCGACGACAATGAGGCACAAGGCTTCTCTTCAGGCACTGACAAGGCCCACAATCCGCAGGACAGTGAGCTGCAGGAGTACAAGGGCCACGAGCTCAAGTACATGACGATGCGCACGATCGTGGTGGCGTTGATGACGGCGGCGTCCGTCGCACTCAAGGACCATTTCAATGAGTTCCAGGACTTTGTCGGGGCCTCGAGCATCACTCTCTGCTGTCTCGTGCTGCCAGTCGTGTTCTACTTTAAAAAGCTGTGGGCCGAGGTGCCTACGTGGGAGAAGATCGCTGGCAGTCTCGTGATCGTGGTGTGTCTGGTACTCGGTACGTACGTGACGATCACCTCTGCCAAGATCATGTTCAGCCCAGGCTCAGCCGACAGAACCAACTTCCCGTTCTGCCATGACGAGTACAAGCACGACCTGTACTACAACGCCAGTGCAGCCAAATTGAGCAAGAGCTCTTAGTCAACTAATACAGAAATTCGAATTGCAAATTTCATGTTTGGGAATGTTATTTTGGCGAAATTGTTCGGCTAAGTTCGACGAACATCTTTTGAGAGCTGTCTGGATCTGGCGTCAACGCGCGTGGATGGGTTTTCTGCGTTGATGCCTCCGCCCTTCCTTGTCCCACTTCACAGGCTGCTCACAACTGCAACAAAAACAGTACTCGACGTTCCGCGTATCCTTCAAGATCGGCGGGAGATCAGTCGAGGATCTCCAGCTTCAACTGGTGTCATACAGTACGTTTACACCACCGATGTTTCCCATATTTTCACCCTTGACAGACTCATCGCAAAGCTTGTTGGTGGCTCATGTGATATCCAGACCTTAACTGTGGCGTTTCCACGCCATCCTTGTGGAGACGCTCATCCATTACCCACATACTTCTAGGATGCCAGCGATGGTTTCCGTTTTGAGTGGTCTTCCGTGCATTCAGGTCTGAACTTCAAGTCCTATCCGCTGCGATTCGAGATGTATATTGTCAGTGTCGAGAGAACGATAGCCTTGGAGTTGAGTCCAGCATTTCCAGAGGCGCTGGTCCTTGGTGATGTTTGTCATCTCTCACGTCTTCCCTGGTGGAGGCTCGCTCCACAATGGAGTCCACTGGAGCTGGTCAATCATTCGTGCAGAGGGAGACTGTGCAGACTGCACACGGCGCCGAAAAGCGTGAGGTCCCATTCTCTACAGTGTGTGCAGATTTCAGCCGACACCGTCTCTCGAGTGCGCCTGTCATCGCCAAAACCAGTCACAAACCAAGACTGTTGACTGTCAACAATGTCAGCTTGACACTGGCATTTGGCAAGCCGGTCACAACGATATGCGCTGCTCAGTCCAAGATCCCTAGCTGGTGCTTCCACTCGCGCTTTGAGACGACACATATTTACAGTCAATCGTGCTTGAGCTGAACCAGCAAAAGCGCTGTGTATTGACCACTAATCGGACACAATGGGAATCTTCTTCTCCGCACTGTGATAGCCGGGTCTTGTCTTCCCCTTCCTGGCTGAAAGGTTGAATGGTTCAACCAATTGCACTTGATGTATGTACGGTCACGCTTCGTGAATCTGAGTATCCATCACCGCAAAGTACCACTGTCATTGCTGACAGTGTGGCCCATCCCATCTCGCGACTTTCCCAAGCGCAACCGTCTCCTGCAAACTTTCCAATGCTTACACTGTAAGTGTGCAATTGCTTCGAGGACCATTCGCTGAGGATGACACAGCATGTGAAGTTGCTCATGTCGACGAGACAGGCGGGCGCTCACTCATCCACGAAGCCGACACCGTGATTCCGTCCGTCACCAGCCACCCTACACTGCAGCATCCAACCAACGCATGGAGTTGTCTGAGCTAGTTCCCTGAATGCTCACTCTTCAATCCGCCTCGGAAGCATCGACGATCTCAGCTAAACGACGCTCAAGTCCATGAAGGTCTCTGCAAGTCTCACGGCGGCGATCGCCTTCTTGGCCACGACTGCCAGTGCCGCCAACCACACGTCGCGTGTGTTGGTCGCATTGCCAACTGACGCGCCACCGTCCGACTTGTTCAAGTACAACAACGGTCTCTCTGGCATGCTGCCTCCGCGCTTCATGGTGGCCGGCACAGTCGGCTCCAAGCCGATCCCAACGAACGCCTGGTGGGCCAACATGATCGCAGCGACCACTGACGTCGAGGCGCAACCCGCGTTTGCC
>JAADXE010000047.1:0-72078 GCA_023337545.1 Pythium coloratum
GTCTTTGTGCGTGAGCTCATTTCGAACGCGTCCGATGCGCTTGAGAAGCTGCGCCACCTGCAGGCGACCGGCGAGCACGTCGTGGACGCCGAGCTGGAGCCAAAGATCCTCATCACGACGGACGAGGCCGCCAACACGCTCACGATTGCCGACACCGGTGTGGGTATGTCCAAGAGCGAGCTCGTGGACAACCTCGGCACCATCGCGCGCTCGGGTTCCAAAGCGTTCTTGGAGCAGCTCAAGGAGAAGGTGCGTTGCCATAATTTGCAGCGTCCGTATATTAAAAGCTCACAGTGTGTGTTGTTTCCACTGCAGTCTCCTGGCGCTGCGGGTGATGCGCTGACGGGCATCATCGGTAAGTTCGGCGTGGGTTTCTACTCGGCGTTCATGGTCGCCGACAAGGTCGAAGTCTTCTCGCAGTCGGCGATCTCGGGCAACGAGAGCTCGCTGTGGCGATCGGACGGCAGCGGCTCGTATGAGATCGCGGCACCGTCGGAGGACGTGACGCGTGGTAGTAAGATCGTGATCCACCTCAAGGACACGTGCAAGGACTTCGCCAAGGCCTCGCGCATTGAGTCGATCATCCGCCAGTACTCCAACTTCGTGTCGTTCCCGATCGTGCTCAACGGCGAGACGGTCAACACGGTGCAGGCGCTGTGGACCAAGAGCGAGAGCGAGGTCACGGACGACGAGTACGACGAGTTCTACAAGTTCATCGCGAACGCGTTCGACGAGCCGATGTACCGCGTCATCTTCAAGGCCGACGCGCCGCTCGAGCTCAAGACGCTGTTCTTCATCGGCTCGACGCACACGGAGAAGTTTGGCTACGCGCGTCTGGAGCCGGGCGTGAGTCTGTACTCGCGTAAGGTTCTGATCGAGCGCAACTCGCCGGACATCCTGCCAGACTGGCTGCGATTCGTGCGTGGTGTGGTCGACAGCGAGGACTTGCCGCTGAGCTTGTCGCGTGAGAAGATGCAGGACAGCCGCCTCATCGTCAAGCTCAAGGACGTGCTCACGCGTCGCATCGTGCGCTTCCTGGAGCAGCAGTCGACCAAGGAGCCAGAGAAGTTCGAGAAGTTCTTCAAGGAGTTTGGTCAATTCATCAAGGAAGGTATCTGCACAGACTTCCAGAACAAGAACGCACTCGCCAAGCTCATTCGCTACGAGTCGAGCCAGCTTGACTCGGAGAAGCTCACGACGCTGGACGAGTACGTCTCGCGCTGCCCTCCAGACCAGAACGAGATCTACTACCTGTGTGCGCCAAGCCGTGAGATCGCCGAGTCCTCGCCGTACTTCGAGGCCTTCAAGTAAGTGCTTCCGTCTCCCTGTGGCTGGTGGGTTGACTAGCTAGCTGACTCGTTGTTGTGTGTGCCTTTGATGCGCAACAGGAAGGCCAACAAGGAAGTGCTCTTCGTGTACCACCCGATCGACGACTTCGTGATGACGAACGTCGCCGAGTTTAACGGCCGTAAGGTTGTGTCGGCCGAGCACGCCAAGCTGGAAGTTGAAGACGCGGAGGACGCGTCCAAGCCCAAGCTGTCGGAGGAAGACCAGCGTCTCTTCGGTGCGTGGCTCAAGCTCACGCTCGAAGACAACGTCAAGGAAGTCAAGGTACGTCCGCGACCACCAACCAGACTATGCAGTGAGCATCCTTACGAATACGTTGTTGTCTCTGATACTGTAGTTCACGACGCGCCTCACGGAGTCGCCGGCGATCATCTCGGAGCACGAGTCGGCCTCGATCCGCAAGTACGTCCACAATCACTCACTACTCTATCCAGTCGAACCATGAACCCCAAACTAATGCTACTTTTTGTATCGACAGGATGATGGCGATGGTGAACGACCGCACGGGCCAGGACATGCGCGGCGCGCTCAAGCACGTGATGGAGATCAACCCTCGCCACCGCATCGTCGTCGACCTGAACAAGCTGCGTGAGTCCAACGCGTCGCTGGCTGCGAAGGTTGCGCGCCAGATCTACACCAACGCGACCATGGCCGCTGGTCTCGTGGAGGACGGCCGCTCCATGCTGCCAGGACTCAACGACATCCTCGGCGAGCTGCTGGAGAACAGCCTCAAGAAGTAGACGTGGCAGTGGCAGTGGCATTGGATGTGGACCGCCGCACAGTTCAGTGTAGCCATTGCGTGCGCGTACTGTACTTCCTCTGTAAAGCGGTACCGCGTGGTAATGCAGATGATATTCTAGAGGTTATCTTCGGACTTGTACCAAATCCAGGTACGTTGAGCTCACCACTTCAACTGGTGGTCGACACATTGATGGTTGAGGATGCCACCCAGTTTTGGCAATTGCACCCCTCGCCAATCGTAACGCGACTCGCGAGTGAGCGGCTCCACCGCCAAGCGCCGCCTGTATCGATCGGCGGGGCATTCCAATCCCATCCGCTGTTGGTGGTTATCTTGCCAGTGGACGCGGACTCGAATCCCCACACACGTACACTCGACCATGGTCTTCGCCTTCCGCGCCGCCTCCGCGCGCGTGCAGCCCGCCGTCGCGCTCTTCTTGGGCGGCATGACCGCCGGCTTCGCGCACCGCTCGCTCGACGCCAAGTCGGACGTCGCGTTTGCGCAGTCGGACAAGCGCGACCTGCGCGACCTCGAGTTCGGCGTGCCCCACGACCGCAAGCGCGTGGACCCGTTCTCGCCGTTCTTCCCGTCCGACAAGCACCCGTGCACGCACGCCGGCATGTTCATCCCTGGCTGCCACGAGCTCAAGATCTTCTCGGGCTCGTCGCACTTTGAACTGGCCGATGACATTGCACGCCGTCTCGGCACGCGTGTGGGCAAGATGACGCTTGGCCGCTTCGCCGATGGCGAAGTGCACATCCAGATCGGCGAGAGCGTGCGTGGCAAGGACGTGTACCTGGTCCAGAGTCTGGCCAGCCCCGTCAACGACAACATCATTGAGATGCTGCTCATGGTCAGCACCATGCGTCGCGCCAGCGCCAAGCGCGTGACGGTCGTGATCCCGTACTACGCGTACAAGCACCACCGCCGTGCGAGCCCCGTGGCGACCAGCTTGAACTCCAAGTTCATCCACAGCCCCGCGGCTGATATCGCCAAGATGCTGGAGGTCATGGGCGTCGACCGCGTCATTGGAGTCGACCTCCAGCTGCGCGCGCAGCCGCACGAGGCCTGCTTCTTCAGCTCGCACATCCCAGTGGAGACGCTCGAGACCACCATGGCCGGCGTCGAGTACTTTGCCACGCAGGTCCACTTGCGTCGCCCTGTGGTCGTGCTCTCGCCGAACCCAGAGTGTCTGCGCCGTGCGAGACTCTTCCAGAAGGGCCTGAACAAGTGGCTGCCGGACTCACCAGCGCGTTTCGCCGCCATGATCCACGGGACGGACGGCAACGTCGACTACAAGACTGCCGAGATCGTCGGTGACGTCAAGGGCGCCGACGTTATCATCGTCGACGATCTCATCGACACGAGCGGCACGCTGGCCAAGCTCGTGAAGCTCGCCAAGGACAAGGGCGCCCGCAAGGTCTACTGCTTTGCCTCGCACCCACTGCTCACGGGTGAAGCCGAGAAGATCATCGACGACTCGGAGATCGCCGAGGTCGTGGTCATGGACACGGTGCCAGCGGAGGCGAACCGCGGCCACTCGGAGAAGATCAAGCGCCTGTCGGTCGCGCCAATGCTCGCCGAGCTCATCCAGGCCGAACACTTTAAGGCCCACTCGTACATTGACAAGCAGACGTCGCGTGAAGACTTCACGTACCAGCACAGCTTCTAAACAACGGCCCTCGCAGTGACAGCGGGTCGGCTTGAATGTACTCCTTTGCTATTACCGTACTAGTAGTAGCTGCTCGGTGACGTCACATTGGCACTCACCCACTCCACTACTACACCACGCTGTAGTCCCGTCATAGCGCCCGTAGTAGCTGGCAAACTCTCATTCGGAGACCATGCATGTTGCATTTGTACCACTATTGCTAGCCGCACTACAACAAGCGCAGCCATATCCTAAGCACAGTACTATAGTAACACTACTCAATCAACAATCTCCGAGATCTTCTCTTGCTTCTCTTCCTTCTCTGCCTCCGTCTTCTGTGCATTCGCTGTCGTGACGGCCGCCGCCGCTGACGCCACGATCACCTCGGTGACCTTCTTGACGACCTCGCTGTTCTTCACGGCTGTCACGCGACGCGCGATGGCGTCCGGACCGTTCTGCTGGACGTCCTTGAAGCACTCGTCGGCTGCGATCTGCGCCTGGTCCAGCTTCTTGTCGATCTGCGGCTCGTACTTCTTCAGCAGCGGGTAGATGACCTTCTCGTACATGATCAGCGCGCCCTATGACAAACACACACTATGAGCCTCATGCAGTCAGTGTAGTAGATGAAGACTCACTGTACCTTGGTGCGAGGCAGCATCATCCAGATGAGCACGAGCATCTTGGTGACGTAGTAGCCCGGCAGCCAGCTGAAGAGCCGACTCGCGACCGTCTCCATGGACGTGAAGATGCCGTAGACGGCCCAGTACGTGAGCCACTGCTTGTCATCGTGCGGCGACGGCGACTCGAGGGCCTTGAAGCTCGCGTACGCCGGGTAGCTGATGCCCGCGACCACGCACACTGGCTTGGACAGCGTCTTGCCCATGTCTACAGTACAGTCCTTCCTTCCCACGTCGTGCCGTTCCGTTGATGAGATGCCGCCGTGGTGGTTGTCAACCTCATCATTCAACGATCTTCAAGCAGGACTTGGAGCAACCTTCGCGCAACATCCTTATCCAAATTGAACACCCTCCCCCATTTTTGATCAGGTTGAAGTGGATGTGGTTACTCTACTGTACTATTGAATGGAGCTGATCTCTTGGCTTGGGTGGATGGGGATCTCGGGTACGTGGAAGGGTATGGAGAAGTTGCCGGAGCCCGCCGCCATGCGGATCCTTCCGGCGTCCAGCGAGAACGCGAGCTGGTCCTTGAGATACACTTTGACGAGGTCCAGACATACGCCAAACTCTCGGATCTCGGTCGAAATGGACACGTTGCGGGTGTCGTGTGGGTGCCACACGACAGCACTAAGGTCGTCGACGCGTGTGAGAGGGATCGGCTTAGCCGCAATGCTGCTGTGGTTGCGGTAGAGCAAGTCAAACGACAACTCAAAGAGCTCAAACCGGATCGGCAGTGGGTTGTGGAGCGTGAGCACGACGTCCAGTTGCAATAGACACGTGTGCGTCTTGGAGTCGAGCTCTTTGAGCTGCGGCTGCACGGAGTAGTGGCGTAGTAGAGCAGGCTCGCCGTCGATCTTCGCTGGCACTGTGACTCGCACGTCGACGAGATCCAGAAGCTGGAGCGACAGACACGACGAGCCGGCATTACCGCCAGTCACATGGAGATCCACGTCCTTTCCACTCAGATACGTTTGAAGCATATTCTGGAGTGGCTTGGTCTCGTTCTTGTAGATCTCGCTGAAGGCGGAGATGAACGTCTCGCCGTTGCCCAGCTGAAACCGCTTGAAGCCGGCCTTGAGGATCGTTTTGTGGCTTTCAGTCTGGAGGTTGAGGGCCAGAGACGGCAAATTCCACAGCACGGAGGCTTCGTACAAGAATGACACGTCCGTGTAGGCGAAGAGCTCGTTGTTGTCGCTCTCTGTGTGGATGTGGGACAACGCGATGCTCTTGAGGATCTCGTGGACGAGCCGATCCAGCTCTTTACGGATCATATCGCCGTCAAACCCGTGGATAGCAGACCCATAGACGTACGAGCTGTTGTGATTGTGCTGTGATGGCCCTATTCCGAGGTTCAGTGTGATGGAGAACGGGATGAGAAGACACGAGACGTGGACCACAGCGTCGCCTTCGACCGAATAGCTA
Organism: Pythium coloratum; assembly: GCA_023337545.1. Classification (NCBI taxonomy): domain Eukaryota; phylum Oomycota; class Peronosporomycetes; order Pythiales; family Pythiaceae; genus Pythium; species Pythium coloratum. Next base: position 5,837 of record JAADXE010000047.1, read on the forward strand.
CCTTCTCGCTGGAACACCAAGTCGTAGACCTCCTGCGGACTGGCCAGCAGATTGAATGCCATCGTAGACACCACAGTGGACCGTCCAGACGGCAGATCAAACGCTGGCAGCGCGAGTTGAAGCAGCTTCGTGGTGTTTTTGGAGATCGTGAGCCGCACGTGGCCGACCTGAGGCGAGCAGTATGACGGGTTCTCGAAGTGCAGCACGATCGCGCCGTTGCTCTGCGCGTGGCACATATCTGGTACTGTGAGCTGATGCAATTCGTACGTCGTCTTTCTCAGTAACAGCACAAATGCGATGTGCACGCACATTACGAGCACGAGCACGAGCGTCAGTGCGATGAGCTCCTTGCGCCATCGTTTCTTCGGCTTTGCTGATTCGTGAAGAGTCAGAAGCGGCTCGCTGTCAAGCGCAGCGCTGTCGTCATCTCGGCTCCATTTCGCAGCCATCGCCGCGTCCAGTGGCGCGAAGCGTCGTCGTCGCGGAGCTCTTCGTGCCCAACGGAGACTCGCTCGGATGCTGGCGTTCTTCGTCTGTCTCCTTCAACACTCAATCGACAACCCTTGATCACCCAATGTAATATTCTGGGTGATTGGGTGTATTAGTTCGCAGTTTCACACGTCGCATTTTCGGCCAATCCAACAGCGCCGTCAACATTGAAGCGTCTCCAAGTCCGACGGAGGACATCATGAGCTCTGTGCAGGTGCAGCTCTCGGCGCTGCAGGACCCTCTGCACGTGCTGGCGTCGCCTGATCGATGCCGCACGATACTGCAGGATCTGCTGGCAGTATGCCGCTACGAGGAGCCGCGTCAGGAGCTTCTCCAGAGCGGAGGGCTCGACGTCCTTTCTGGCTTCGTCGCGTCAACTGAGAACTCGGTGGCGGGGCTCGAGATCCTGGACGTGCTGCTGGAGTTACTAGCAACGCTGGCATGCGACCTCAACCACAGCACGAAGACGCGGCTCGCAGACAAGCCGCCGCTGCTGGGCTTCCCCGTCCTCTGTCTGCGCGTGCTGGTCCACAAGAAACCCGCGAAGAAGCGCAACCACTCCATGCGCATCGCGATGGAGCTGCTGGATCAACTGAGCTTCACAGAGCCGAGTCGACGAGCCAGCCACCAAGAGGTACTACTGACGATGCTGCTGCGTGTGCTGGAGAACCCAGAGGACGACGTGGCGCTGCTTCAGCACGCGACCGAGATGCTAAGCACGAGCATGGAGACCGGCCGCGCAGCCATCCACCAGGCAGCCAAGTTCAACGCCATCTCCATCCTGCTACGCCTTCTCAACGTAGTAAGCATGGTACTAGTCTAGTAGATGGATTGATCATTGTGTGGCTTACGGCAACTGTGATACTGTGAAGCCAAGCGACCGCATGGAGCTCAAGCGGACCGTGTGTGAGGCGCTGCTGGTCGTCGCGTCCGTGGGCGAGTTGGCTCCTATCATCGCGGCCAACAACGCCATCCACTCGCTCGCTATCTGTCTGAGGCTGCGTGCTCTGCACCGCCAAGTTGAGGCCGCGGCCATCAAGTTACTGGATCGACTATGCAGTGAAACGCAAGTCTTCGGCCAAGTCATCAACGAAGACCTTATCCCCGTGCTCTTCCAGACGGTCGAGCGCAGCACGAGTCTGGACGCCGTGCGTTCAGCGTGCCGGGTTCTCGAAGGCATCGTTGAGTTTGCGAGGAACTGTAAACTGGATCTGTCGGCGTTTGTCAACACGGGCATGCCCTGCAGAGGCGCTGTGCTCGTCCAGGCAGCAGCTACAAACAGCCACGACGTCGCTCTCGTGCTCAGTGTGTTTCGGTTCTTCACGCATGCCATGCGGAATCCCGTCGCGCTTCCGACGCTCACTAACAGCGAGACACTGGAAGGACTGCTGGCGTTGTACATCGTCCACTGTGGCTCTGCAGGCGGCAGGTCCCCGAACGAACTCGGGACGTACTTGGTTTCTATCGTTGGTTCGCTCAGCCGCTCGACTATCGAGAATCTGACGCTGCACCAAGAAGACCAATCGCCACCAGCGCTTTTCCTCTGTCTTCGTAGCAATATGTCGGACCTGCGCTTCGTCGGAAACGCCTACGCGATCATCACCAAGCACTGGAGCTCCAACACATTCACGGTTCGTACTCCTTCCTCTTACCACGGGTATCGGCTTCTATTCATTATCACCTGTCGTAGGCAAAGTCGGCCCACACGCTGTCTGGTTTCATCGGCATTGCAGTGGAGATCCTGATGCAGCACACCCTCGACACTGCGAGCGCCAGCAGAATTGAGGCAAGTCCGTGACACTGGATTATTGTGAGACCATGGCTGTGCTGACCCATTTTGTGGTGCCGTGTAGCTTATCGAACTGTACAATTTCCTGCGAGAGGCACTGTTGTCGGCTGACGGAGGCGAGACGGTGCTCGCCTGCGGTGGCGTTCAGCTGTATCGATCTCTCACGCAGCGCCAGTCCAAGCGTGTTGACGCAGAGAGTGGCGACGACAGTATCCGATCAGCGACTCGCTCACCGTTTCCGTTTTGCGGAGTAAGCCCAGCGAATGACAACGTTGCTCTGCAGCCACATTTCGACAAAATGTTGCGAACTGTGACCGATCTACTGGGCAGCGCCATTGAACGCGCAGTTCAACAAACCAAACCAGCGTGCGAGCCTCACGCTGCGGCATCTCGTGGTCATGCTTTGATTCGAAAAAGCAAGCCAGGAGCTGCTGACTATTGTCATTTTGTGGAGCAATTGCTGCAACGAGAGCAAAGATCGATCTTCATCCAAGACGACGACTCTCGCGGGGTTCTCGAGACTGCGAGAGGTGCCGTTGACCTTAAAGATGGTGAAGGAGAAGCTCTTAATGAGGAACAGGCTGAGGGTGGTGAGTTACAGGAGCTGCTTCCCGGAGATTTTGGTGCAAACGTTGATCAAATTGGAGATGCTGAAGCAGAAGAAGACGAAGCTGACGATGACGCGAATGACGAGCCAAACGACGACGGAAGCGACTCGGACGGTGATGAAGAGACGGAGATTATGCCCAGTGAAACCTCCATTCGAGAGCTGTGGAAGGCCCCCAAGGAGCAGTCGCTTGAAGGATTTACCAACACTGACAACAGGGACGATCGCCTACGCCCATCGACTCGGCCAGTCACAGAGGAAGCAAAAGTCACTCGCACGCCCAGTCCTACAAATCGCGAGCCAGACGCCATCAACGTGCCAAAGCTGACTGAGAAGCCGTACTGTTTCGAGGATCGTCACGGCACGCAGTTCCCGAAACACCCGTATCGTGAGTCCCCTCAATCAACGATAATTCCCCCAGCCAAAACCAAGAAGACGGATCCGTTGCTGCTGCTCCATGAGCCGCCAGCGTCGCCCGAGTTGTGTCTACCTCCAGACTCCTCAGCCATGAGTACCTTTGTGGACCAAGCGGTGCGTCGTCGAGACGAGTTCATGGCCTCGGATCCCAGCACGAGAGCACGAGTCGTGTATGAAAACTCCACTGTGTACGGCAACACGACAGGAGACACTGGCTGTAGCTCTTCACCAAACCCGTATGTCGTCCCAACCGAGTCCAAGCCTGCGTTTGCATCGTCTCCAAGCCTCACGTTCGATAGTGCGTTTGAAAGCGGCAACTTGGAGCGTGTCATCCAGATCGGCGAGTTCGAGTACGATCTGGTGCTGCGACGAGACCTCAACACGACAGGCCACATGCAGTGGTTCTACTTCGCCGTGAGCAACACGACGCGGTCAGCAGAGACTGCAACGTTGCGTGCACGGTACCGCTTCAACATCATCAATCTGTCCAAGCCTGACAGTCTCTTCAATCAAGGGCTACGGCCCGTCGTGTACTCGGTCAAGGACGCCCACGAGCGTCGCGTGGGCTGGCGCCGTGCCGGCGAGGAGATCTTCTACTATCCAAATCCCTTCCCACGACCAAACAAAGTGCAGGCAATCAGCGAAGCGTCCGACAACAAAATGCGAGGACCCAGTCCAGACAACAACGGCGATACCACTGTCAGTGGTGACCCTGTTGAGCCAAGTTCCAAGCCTTCAGACTCCGGAGGTCCGACGTTCTATACGCTCACGTTCACACTGGAGCTCGCCAACGCAGAGGACACGTACCTCATAGCGCACAGCTACCCGTACACCTTCACAGACCACCAGCGTCACTTGCAGCACGTTCTCCACCAGCACCGAACGGGACGCCGCCGGTCCCCACAAGTCGTCAAGCACACCGTGCTGTGCTCCAGCATCGCTGGTCGTCCGTGTGATCTGCTCACCATCACCGACTTCTCCGCTGGCACTCAGGAGATCAAAGCTCGTCGCGCGGTCGTGCTCACTGCGCGTGTCCATCCAGGCGAAGCGCAGGCCTCGTGGATCATGCGCGGCATCATCGACTTCCTGGTCGGCGGCAGTGAGACGGCACGCGTGCTGCGGCGGTTGTTCGTGTTCCGCGTGGTCCCCATGCTCAATCCGGACGGCGTGTTCTACGGCAACAGTCGCTGCTCGCTCAGCGCCTGCGATCTCAACCGCCACTGGCACTCGCCGTCGCAGCAGCACCACCCGACGATCTTCCACGCGAAAGAACTGATCCGAAGCGAAGTCGCGACGCGCGGCGTCGTGTTCTTCTGCGACGTCCACGGCCACTCGCGCAAGAAGAACGTGTTCATGTACGGCTGCGACACCAAGAAGAGACCCAACCCACGCGCGCGCGTGTTCGCCAAGGTGCTCGCTACGCAGCTCTCCGCCAAGCGGTTCATCTCGTTCGCCGACTGCAGTTTCAAAGTGAGTCGGGACAAAGAGACGACAGCTCGTGTCGTGCTGGCAAAAGAACTCAAGCTCAGTTGGTGCTTCACGCTGGAGGCGTCGTTCGCAGGCGCGAGCTTTGGGGAGCTACAGAACACACACTTCAGCACTGCTCACTTGAGACAGGTCGGCAGTTCGTTATGTGAGACCTTACTGCAGGCGAGTATCACGGACGTTGCGATGCGAGAGAAGATCGTGGCGCTGGTGGGCGACCACGGTGTGTGTCTGGCGTCGTACGTCGACGCTCATCTCGTGGACGCAGGGATCGTGAGCGATGCAAACTCCATTGCCCAGGCGGATTCAGTGAGCCAGCCTTCAGGTCAGATTTCCAAGCGAGCTTCTGGCTTGGGATCAGGACAATTGGGAAAGCCGCCCGTGCGGAAGGACGCGAGCCTGCCGATCAAGACGCGGCGGCGACGGCAATCAGCGGACGACGAAAAGAAGACCACGACAGCCACGTCTTCATGTCCAAAGTCTGTACGTCGAGTGCCCTCAAAGCGAGGAACTACGAGTGCTGTGACAAGACGCAAATCGTCGCCACTCACGTCAAGCGGCACCGCCACACCGGAAGACGCGGACCCACGAGCTGATGCAGCGCGAACACAACAGTCTACAAACGTCCCCGAATCGTCTGCGCGGCGAAGACACTCGTCGACGTCGTGTGCTGCGGGTGTTTCACGACGCGATCTGAAGGAGCAGCCTCTTCTGGATCTACTGGGCACATTTGAGCCGCCTGATGAAGAGGACACGCAGCTGTACAAGCTCCACTCGATCGTGCGAGTCTCCAGCGGCACCAGCTCGTCCAGCAGCGGGGCATCTATTACTACTAGCCAGCCGTCGACGCCCGAGACACCACCTCCCAGTAACCATCAGCCTCCACCTGCGCACCAAGGTCGACGAATCACCATTGCGTGTCCGTCGTCTACAAGAGCGACCGCCCAGGACGAAAGCTCACAGGCTTCACTGTTCGGATTCGGCTTGAGAGACTCTGTTCCAGTCATTCTGCCTCCGCCGGTGAGCGAGCTGCTTCTCACTCGGTCTCCGAAACCACCGTCGAAGAACATTCGCTTCCGAGGCGCTGGCCGCCAGTATGCGGCCGTGAGCCCCGCGGCAAAACCCACCACACACACCACTGAGCTCTTGGTGAGTCAGTTAATAGTTGGGCTTCAGCTCTGCTCACTTTCTAACGGTTTTTTTGTGTGTAAAACTGTAGCAAAAGAACGTCTCGCTGGCGGCCATGGCACCTACCGGGTACGAATCTGACTTGATCAACGCGTCGACCATCTCCCTCAAGCATCGCGCGTCGGATCAAGTCTCCCCACCCACACGACTGCAGAAGCTCCACTCCAGCCCCTCCAGTGTATCGACGTCCACGCGCCCTCTCGGTCGGCTTGGCGTTCTCTGACTGAGGTTCTTCCGTTTCACTTAAGCGGCGGCGGAGACGGCGGTGGTTGCTGCTGCGATCATGGCGTCGAGCCGCGCTTCCACGTCTTCGAGTCGCTTCATGGTCGCCGCGTGCTCTTCTTTCAGTGAGGCCACGAGTTGGTCTTCGCAGCGCTGCAGCTCCGACGCCACGCTGCGGAACTCCTCCATCGACTGACGCCGCACGCGTCGCTGAGCCGCCACACGCGCGTACAACACATCGCGGACTACAGCAACCCCATAGGACGCGTCAGCTGAATCGTCTCACTCATACAACAACTCGCCGTCTAAGCCGCTTACGCTTTCGGCTTTGCAGCCGCTGGAAGACGGTGAAAGACTCGGTGCGGACGCTGACAAAGTGGCGCCACGCCGCCTGGATGGACCGCGTGCAGGCGTCTTTGAGCTGCTTCTGGTGATCCTGGCGCCGCAGTAGGAAAAGCAGTCGCCTGTCTCGGTCTTCCAGCGATAGGAACCCGAACACGGCCGAGCTCAGCACGCCGAAGAGCAGGATTCCCATGAACATGCCGCCGACGATCAGCAGCACTTGGCCTGGTAGCGTGACGGCGTTGACGTCGCCGTAGCCGATGGTGCCCATGGTCAGCACGACGAGCCACATCGCGTTCGGCAGCGGCACGAGGTTGGGGTTTACAGGCGCTTCGAGGATCGCGAGCGCGTACGACGTGAGCAACAGCGTGCCCGTGAATCCGACGATTAAGACCTTGAAAGGATGCGAACGGAGGAAGCACTTGACGGCAAACAGGGAGCTCTGCGTGTCGACGTGGTGGAGGGTGCCCAGGTACGACGTGCGGTAGCTGCAGTGGCATGGGAGCTACGTTAGGAAACGTGACTTTGTAGTAGAAGGCGGGTAATCTAATACGGATGGTGATACCTGGTGAACTCGGACAGGTTGAGGATCACGCGAGGTAGCATGTACAGTCGAAGCAGCGCCAACAGACCCAGCACTTCATACCTACAACCACCGTCAGTATGGAGATACAATGGGTTACACGGAGGGGTTACTCACGAGTGCGAGTAGACCATGTAGCAGCTACTGTCGTCTGCCTGGAAGGGCGGTACGCAGTCGGTCTTGAGCGGCGCGCTGCCCAAGTAGTACTTCCACTCCCACACTTGGAAGCGGCCGTCCACGCCCGGCGGGATGCAGATCGCACACACCGCCAGCTCCAGGAACAGACCCATTAGAAGCCTAGGCGTGCGGACGATGGACACGTGGGCCGGCAGCACGTTGCGCTTGATGAGGATCTTGCGTTCCAGCAGGAACCGCCAGGCCACGAGACCCAGCAGCACGACTGTGAGTGCGGTGTTGAGCCCACGCACGACCAGCTTGCTCCACGCACTCGACGTGTACTCGTTGTCAATGAACACAAGCACGATCCCTGACTAGAGGCGGCAGTTAGAGGACCAGTCGTCGCTTCATTTACAAGCCAGCAAAACGTACCAATGCGACGCCAAACGCCACGTTGTCGACCACGCGGCGGTGCTCGTAGCGCTTATGGATGTCGTAGATGGTCTACACACATACGCCAACTGAACCATTCGCTGTACACAACAGCGAGTCATGTGCGGCCTTTCTCACCTGGATGGCGCCGGCCGCGACGCGCAGATCGCCGCCTCCGTGGGACGTCTTGGGCAGATACGCGCTGCTGCGTCTGGCCAGCGGCGTCTGTCGCGCGAGCGTCTCGCTCTCCACGTACTTCTGCACTTCGTCTCGCTCCTGCGCCAGCGTCGCGCTCTTCTTACGTGCCACGGAGCGCGGCGACGGCGGCGGCGACAGTGACGGCATCTTCGTCAGCATCTTGGGCTTGTGGACTCTTGACTCAAGCCAGGAGTCCGTTGCAAGTGGGTTCAGAATCAGGTTAGGATACTAAGCACACGTCACATGAGTTACTAACTCCACGTCATTTTGCGGTTTGATGCCTTTTTTGATGAGCAGCTCATAGAAATGGCTTCGCATCACCACTGGTCGCAATGGCTGGAGACCGGCGCGGTCGTGGAGCTGGCGCATGTGGGCTCGACGCTGCGGTTCTGTGCGCTCGTGGAGAGAAAGAGCGACGGTGATACTAGTAGAAAGGACGCCTCCGCTGCGCCGCTCGTGGTCTCGCTGTGCAGTCTCGAGCGTCCGTACGAGAAGCTCCGCGTCGCGCTCAATGCCAACGTTGGCTGGTCCATCGCGACCGCCAAGTTCGCTGCGTTGCAAATCGAAGAAGCCGCGGAAGATGAGCTCCTTGCACTGCCAGTAGAGAAGAAAGGCGGCGTCGCGTACGTGCATTTCAAGCCTGTGGCGCACCAGAAGAAGCCCACGCGGGACGGCGGCATGGGCTGGTATCTTGGCGTGGCACTGCCTGGCCACAATGGCGATTCGCGCACGGAGCCTGAGCTCATTGGAGACTCGAGCCGTGGAGACGCGACGTTGTTTGCATTGTCCGTAGTGTCCACGCGTGGGGCCTTCGCGCTGGACAACGAGCGCACGCTGTTCCACGGCGCGTTCCGTCGCGAGCCGTCGCGTATGCTGACCGACTCGCAGCGCCACGCCTTCATGCGTGACGGCTTCCTGCAGATCCGAGACGTCGTGTCCATGAAGCTGATCAACAATGTCTTACGCCGCATCAACCACGAGCTCGGTATCCCCGGCCGCATGGTCGACGGCGGCGTGGAAGGCACGGGCAAGCTCGCCGGCAACGTGTCCAACTCGCAGGATCTTCTCAACCTCTTCTATTTGTCAGAGGCCGCTGCGTACGCGGAGGCGCTTGTAGGCGAAGGCCAAGTCGTGCCGCCTCGCGGAGGCCAAATCGCACTGCGATTCCCAGAGCTGGGCGAGCCACGAGACCCGCAGGGCACGGAGTGGCACACAGACGGCATGCGTCAGGGAAGGCGCCACCCGTTCACACTGCTGCTGGGCGTCACGCTGTCGGACGTACGCGATCCACTCGCTGGCAACTTCACGGTCTTCCCTGGCTCGCACCGGACGCTTCACAAGCTTCTGCGGGACGACGGCAAGCTCGAAGGCTACGACGACGAGTGCTACAAGGCCGACAGCGTGTGGGGCGACGGCACGCTGCCCGACCTGGGCACGCCCGTGCAGCTCCTCGCTGGCCGTGGGGACATCGTACTCGCCCACCCCAACCTGGCACATCGCGGCGGCCTCAACTTCTCGCCGGACATTCGCTACCAAGTGTACTTCCGCCTCAAGCACGTCGACCACAACTCGCTGCAATCCCACGCTCGCGAAAACCTCTGGGTCGACCTCGAAGGGCTCCACCACCTCACAGACAACACCGACAAGTAAGTAGATTCGTATCGAATACAAGTTGCATTTGTTTGGTTTCATTTCGCGAATGGGGTGGGGTGGGCGTCTTTTCTTTCCTTGCTGGCTGTTTTGTTGCTTCTCGTGGCAACCATGGCCGTGTACACACGCACATAGACGTTTCATATTCCTCCTATATTCTTGCCGAGCCCTGTGGCTCCACGGCGCCGTTGCCTGGGTGCTGCGCGGCCGCCATCATGGCGCTGCGCTGCTGCTGTTCATACATCTTCTGCGCGTACGGCGCGCCGACCTCCGTCGGGTAAATGTTCTCAGCGTTCGGTGGACGCGTCGCGTCGTACCCGTTGCCTCCAAGCGGCAGCCGAGGAGCCACTGGCGCTGGAGCCATTTGCTGCTGCTGCTGGGAGCTCGTGGACGCCAGAATGTCCTGGAAGTTCATTTTCCGACGACGCGCCTCCGCGAACTGGCCCATATCCAGCGTGTGAGACCGCGAGTCACGCGCCTGGCCGACTGGAGGACCACCACGAGCCGCTGACGGCATCGGTCGGCCTGTCAGCGACGGCAGGCCGCTAGCACTACCGCCTGGAGCCCCCACTGGCGTCGGCATCGCGACTGGAGGAGCTCCCTGGCTCGCCGCTGCGTGCGCATAGCCGCTGTTGATAGACAGTGTCCGCATCGGCCGCGCCGGGTCACCGTCGTGGAATCCCTGGCTGTGCTGTGGGGGAGGGTACACGCCTCCTGGTCCGCCTGGGTAACTAGAAGGCATGCCCTGGCGGTAGCCGTCACTGCTGTCACGACGCACTGCCGGCGGAGGTGGGAACTGCGGGTTGCCGGCTCCAGGAATCGACGAGCGCACGGCCGGACGAGGCGGGAACATCGAGTTGCCCTGCGTCGGGATGGATCGTCGCTCGCCGTACGCCGGTGGCGGCGGGTACATCGGGTTCTCACGAGATGGCGTCGATCGGTACGCTGGGTGGCCGTGCTGTTCATCAGAAGAGCTACTCGTGAGTCCTCCACATTCGAAAACACAGTCAAACAAGAGTAAAAACAAATAAAACGTACCGGCAATGGTTGCGGCGCCTGCTGCGGCGTCGGCGGCGGAGGGGCCTGCAAGGGAGCGCCGTACCGTCCGACATTGTTCTTGAACCACAGCTCGATCTGCTGGACGTCGAGTCCCGTGTCGCGCGAGAGCTGGAGCTTGTCCGAGTCCGCCGGCAAAGGGTACTCCATGTGCGAGTGTGCGACGACCCAGTCCTGCAGGATCTTCATGCAGCGAGGCGAGAGCATCGCACCACCGCCAGGCGCACGGCGGAAGCGCTTGTCGGCGTGGGCCATGCCGTCTGCCTCGACGCCGTCCGGACTCAGCTCGTGGACGCGCTTGCGGATGCGCATGGCGTCGATGTAGTCGTCCACTTCGTGGGCCGTCGCCGACTCGGACACCGACCGCATCACACGCGGAGGGTACGCGTGCGGAGGGGGTACGGGGTACCCATGCTGCTGCTGCATCTCGTACGGATGGTGGTACGGTGGCATCTGTGGGTCTCGTGGCGGTGCGCCGAGGCTTCCAGCGTCAAACGAGTGGCGGATCGACGGTCGTGGAGGGTACGGACCGTCGCGGTAAGGCATGGGAGGCGCGCCAGCGTACCCCTCGGGTACGCCGCGAGCCTTCTCGTACTCCATGGCGCTCTGCAGCTGACGCGAGTGCTCGCGACGCATCATGGGCTTCCAGATGCGCTTGCGCGCGTTCGTGAACCAGTTTGTGAGCTGCTTCATGTTGATGCCCGTCTTCTTGAGCAGCATTTGCTTGTCCTACAGTCCGTCAGTCAAGTCCAGATACGTTAGATGCCAGTACAGTGGTCAGTATGCGTTAAGTGGGACCGTACGCACCTCGTCGGTCGGGTACGGGTGCTTGACGTGCTCTGGCGACAGCATCCAGCCCTTGAGGATCGCGACCGTGTGCGGCGGCAGCTCGCGCCGCGACTTCTTCGAGGTCTTCTTGTCGTCGTCGTCGCCCTTGTCGGTCACGCTGCTGGTCGCCGACTTGGACTTGTCGCCGCTTTCGTCGTCGTCGTCGTCTCCATCATCGGCGTCCTCGTCGTCGCTCTCGCTCGGCTGCTTGGGCTCCTCTTTGAGTGCTTTCTTCACGGGTGGCTTGTTGGCGTTCGACGGCTTGTTCTCGTCCGTGTCTCCGTGCTGCTCGCGCACGGCGGCGGCCGCCATCTTGTGCAGCGCGTCGGCGTCATTGCCGCCGGCATGTGGGCTATCGACATGGCGACTCGACGCGGCCATCATCCTCTCAATCGCTTCTGCTTCTGGTGGAGAGGGGGGGAGGGGAGGGGAGAACGCGTTGCCTTGCAAGCTCAGCTCAGGGGAGGGGAGTCGGCGCGCGGAGCGGAGATTAGTGTGCGTGGACGCGGCGCCTGGTGCTCCCGTGCCACTCTTCCGATCTCAATCAGTCCTCTCTCTGGATCGGACTCCAGGACTCTGGACTGGTAGACTGGAGGGATGTGGTCGCGTTGTGGGGGGGAGCCGGTCGTCCTCTCGGAAGGACAGACCAACGCCGCTCGTCTTCGGGCGTTTGGGACTAACCTGCTGGCTGGCGGAGGGCACCAGGTGGTCTTGACGCGCTGCTTCGACTGGGAAGCTGTCGCTCGTGCTGGGTTGAGTTGAGTTGAGGCCCAGTCAGGTCAGGACTCGTGTGTGTGTGTCAGTCTGTCTGTGTGGGGGTCCGGTCTGGTGAGGCGAGGCCTCTCTCTCTCACTCACTCGCTTGTCTTCACCTGTGGCGGAAGGAGCTGATCTGAGGGGGCGAGGCGACTCAGACGCGGAAGAAGCTTCGGCGCCAGCAGGCCAATCAGCGAACGACCTGAAGCTGTCAGCAAGTGTCAACCGTGTCACCTTCTCAGAACAAGTAACCTCCATAAATGGATGAAACATTTAGAAGAGATAATTTTAAACGGTGAGTTTGAATCGACGTGAAAATGCATTTCCTGCAAAGAGACAGTTGGCTGTGGCGAGTGCTGTCACCCTCGTCGCGCCACTTTTCTCTCGTTTCGTTGCGTGAGTGAAGCAAGTGATGAAAGCTTCCGGCCGCTGGCTGCTCCTGGCACCTGGCTGCCGCTGTGGCTAGGGCTGCGGCTGGGCGGCAAGTCCAGCCTGCCTGTCGCTCGATTTGGACTTGGATTGGGATTCGCCTCTCTGGATCTCCTGCCCTGCGCGACAGCCAGCTTGCCCGTGCAATTGTCACACCTGGCCAATGAGCTCGTTCGGCACCACGCTGATCCGATCCAAGCGTTTCTCATTTTTGTCAAGGCTGAAAGAAAGCTTCTCAGCACTCAGCGCGCGCCATCATTTGGCGGCTGACTGGTGATGGATGGCATCTGGAGGTGACGGTCGCTGGTCAGAAGGGATCATGCGCGTCCGGCGAATGAAGGCACTGGGTGCAGTGAAGCTTCATGCGAACGTGAAGCCACAAAGTGGTTGAAAACTGAGAAGAGAAGAGAGAGTGAGCAAGCTGGGTGTCCGTCTGATCTGGTGGGTTCATCAACGGAATCATTTCTTCCCTTCCGCAGTTGACGATGGACTCGACGCCGAAGCCGACGTTTGGGTCGGTCCCACTCCAGTCTGTGAAACGGTCCTTTTCGAATCCAAATCAGGAATAACCCAATCACCCACGACAAGACAACGGCAAGTCCTGCATTCCCCAAAATTAGGACTTGTTCCTAATTTTACGTTGTCCACTTTCATTAGGGAACAGTGCCGTCAAATCAAAATCCGCAAGTGACAAAATGTGACCAGAAACGTCAAGAGTGTCCATCGCGGCTGGAGTTAGAGCGGCATGGAGCCTGATGACCTCTGTCTGCATCCTTACCGCAAGCGCAAGTTCTTTTACGGACTCGCAGAGCTGTTCGGTGAGGAACCTCCTCTAATCCAGCGCATTGAGGACGTGTTCCCCGCATCAGTTGCGCCAGCCGACGAGACCAGTGAACCTCACGATGCTGAGCAGCGCGACTCGATCCAGCCGCAGACTGAGTCAGAGCCACCGTCATCGCATGGCGATCCACCACCTGCCGCGTTGAGCAGCGCGTCACAAGATCCAGATGAAGATTCGTTCGAGTTTGTGGAATTCGGCAAGCCACGCGCGAGCATTGACAGCTCGCTGTCGCTGCGAACAGGTCTCTACTCGCAGAGTTCCACCCACGACTCGATGCAAGACAGCCTGCTCTTCCTACCGCCCGAGCTGAAGCTCGCTGCTCGCATTCGCATGTCGTTCTCTCAGACACGGGAACTGTCGGAGGATGAGCGGCTTTCACAGCCAACAGTTCTCAGCGTGTCTTCCTCAACAATACCGAAGCCGCGACTCGAGGAGCTCATCGACTACTACGACCTGGACCGACTCTGCGAGCCTGTGCCTTGCTGGACGTACGAGAACCAATCTAGCTGTCCCCTGCATACACAGCCCATCCGACGCCCGATGCTGCTGTTCTGTCTACAGACGATGGACGAGTTCATCGCGTCCGCTTCGATCATGGACGGCGAAAGTTCAATCGTGCATCTCTGTCGCCTGGCGCGCGCTGTCTTCTCGTCCATGTGGGAGCAAGACATGCGCTTGATCGGCAACAGCGCTGACGTGGTGATCATGGACTACCTCACCCAGAAGAGAGAGGTCCCAGGCATCTCTGTAGACGTGTGGAGGATCATCGACGCGTGCTGGCGGCGACACAAGCAGAGCTACCTCCATCACCAAGAGCTGTATTTCGTCGAGAACGACGCGTCGACTCCATCTGTCCGCGTCGAGCGATGGCGACGCGTGCGAAGCTTGCTTCAGATCTACGGACTGCGTCCCAGCCAAGCGAGACGGCTCGTCGCTGCCGACAAAGAGTTCGGTGACGAGCTCTCTGAGTGCGAGCTGGAGTTGGTCGCGCACGGCTTCCCATCGGTCGTTCCTGTCCAAGTCGGAATGGTATACCTGCATCAAGTCGAAACCAAGTCCAAGAATGAAAGTGCGTGTCGACGCCGTGACGTGATAAGCCAAGACGACTGGAAGAAAGCCTTCAAGGCCATCCAGATCCACTTCAAGCAGTGGTCGAGCGACGTGTGTGTCTATCCGTGCGGCTCGTTCTCGCGAGGCGCTGCGTTCGGCTCCGTCATCGACATGGTGGTCGGCTTACCTGCGACGAGATCCAGTGAGACCACGTCGCCACTGAATCAAGTGCTGGAGATGCTGCAAGGTGTCAAGGTCGTCCAGAAGGACCGAGTCGAGCCGCTGAGTTCCCATCGCGCTGTGGCCATGATCCCATTCATGGACCGAACGCTGTTACTGGACGTGAAAGTCTACCGAAAACCTCAGAGCTTGTTTGCCTTTCTGTACTACACTGGACCGGAAAGCTTCACGCGATGGTACTTCACGAAGCTGCTGAAGCGATCGCTGAGTGAGCTAAACATCGTCGATTTTGACCATATCTACGAGGCAGTCGTCCAGGAAATCGGCCTTGAAGCGCTTGCAGCAGTCGAAAGAGAGGAGCACTTGTTCGGCCTCATCAACAGCGCTTTCGTCGTACCACAGCATAGGATGTAGGGGAGCATAGACCCCATCGAAACGCTAGTCGTGGACGTAATAATCGTTTATTTATCGCTGAAAATCTACCGCGTTGCTGACCAGTACCATTGATAGGACCCGTGCCGCCTTTCTCATCAGCTGCATAGCCAGTTACTGACAGTAGCTTGCTGGCGAATCGCTTACTTTGGTGGCATGCGCAGCGCACCGTCGAGTCGGATCGTCTCGCCGTTGATCATCTTGTTCTCGATGATCGCCTGCACGAGCTGCGCGTACTCCTCTGGGCTGCCGAGACGGCTCGGGAATGGCACGGTCGCGCCGAGCTCCTGCTGGACCTTCTCAGGCAGACCAGCGAGCAGCGGCGTCTTGAAGAGACCTGGTGCGATGGTGTTCACACGGATGCCGTACGAGGACAGGTCACGCGCCATTGGCAGCGTCATGCCCACGATCGCGCCCTTGCTGGCCGCGTACGCGACTTGGCCGATCTGGCCTTCGTAGGCCGCGATACTCGCCGTGTTGATGATGATGCCGCGCTCGCCGCATGGGAGGCCTTGCGTCTTCGACATGCTAGCGTCATATACAAGGAGATGAGAGCGTGAGCCTTGGTGGTGCCCAGCAAAGTACTAGCTCCAAGTGGATCGTACCGTTCCGCCGCGAGACGCGCGACGTTGAACGAGCCGACCGTGTTGACCGTCAGCGTCTGCGAGAACTGGAACAACTGGTGCGCGCCCTTCTTGCTCAGCGTCTTGACCGCGTACGCGATGCCGGCGCAGTTGACGGCGACGTTCACGGGCTGGCCGAACGACGACTCGGCCAGGTCCAGTGCCGCCGTGACCTCCTCCTCATTCGTCACCTACAGAATCCCAATCCTGTCAGTCTCACGCAACACCCCTCCTCTCGCTTCAAGCAGCTTTAAACAAACGCACGTCGGTGGCGTGGAAGTGGGCGTTCGGGCCGAGCTCGCGCGCGACCTCGCGGCCCTGGCTCGACGGCAGATCGCACAGGATCACGCGCGCGCCCTGCTTGACGAAGCGCGTCGCCGTCGCACGGCCGAGGCCCGAGGCCGCGCCGGTCACAATCGCCACTCGGTTCGCAAGAGACATAGCTGGAAGCTGGAAGTCGAGGGGGTTCGTCTACGGTGGTGGTGTTGAGTGGGAAAATGGAATGCGGTGGAGTCGATTGGATCCGCCCAGCTTTGGGGCTCGTCGACGGTGGCCTGTCACGTCACCCACTCGCTTGAAGTTCTGTGGAAGGAGGCCGTCCACCCTACCGTGTCTAAGCATTTTTGCCGTCTAATCCACCGTGTTTGGTTGAAGTTACTATCTCGAGGGGCACTATTTGGACCGTAAAGTTGAGCAGCTCAGTTCGACCACGTGGTCTTGATCACGAGACCAAGATGACGAATGCATCGATTGCTGAAGCCGCGGCTGCGCCGTCCATGGTGACGCGTATGCTGCAGCATTTCGAGCACAATGGATTGAAGCGAGAGGGAACTGTGCTGGCGTGGTTGCTCCTGGTGTTCGTGCGGTGGCTCGTGGGCTTGCACTCGTACTCGGGCACGAAGACTCCGCCCATGTTCGGTGACTACGAGGCGCAGCGCCACTGGATGGAGATCACGCTGAACCTGCCCGTGTCGGACTGGTACTTCAACACCACCGCCAACAACCTGTTGTACTGGGGGCTCGACTACCCGCCTTTGACAGCGTATGTCTCGTACGCGTTCGGTGCCACCGCCAGCATCGTGGATCCGGATATCGTCGCGCTGACGGTGTCGCGTGGATTCGAATCACCGACCAGCAAGGTGTTCATGCGCATGTCCGTCATCGCGTGTGACGTGCTTCTCTTCATCCCTGTGGTCTTTTGGCTCGTGCGGCGAATGGCGCGTGCTCAGTCGTGGGCCCAGAAGATGACGTTCACGGCCATCGTGCTGCTGCAGCCGTCGCTGTTGCTCATTGACCACGGCCATTTCCAAGTACGTACCAAGCTTCTCCTATTCTAACTTGCGCTGAACTGACGCGTGCATGTGCGAGCAGTACAACAACGTCTGCCTCGGATTCACTGCGCTGGCGATTGCACTGCTGTGGAAGGATCAGGAGTTCCTCGCCAGCATCGCTTTTTCACTGGCGCTCAACTTCAAGCAAATGGCGCTGTACTACGCGCCTGCCGTTGGCGTGTATCTCCTCTCAAAGTGCATTTACCGATCGAATCCTATCGGCCACATTCTCAAGCTCGCGATCGCTGTCATCGCGACGTTTGCCGTGCTCTGGTATCCCTTCTGTGCGTTTCCCCACGCTGGAGAAACGTGTGTCTCATCAGTCGGACAAGGTGCGTTAGCTCAGTGTCGTACTGGTCTCTGCTTTGGAAGTACAGTCACTGATACCCGTGCTGCGTGTAGTTCTCCACCGCATCTTCCCATTCGCGCGTGGTTTGTTCGAAGACAAGGTCGCCAACGTGTGGTGTGTCATCGATCTCGTGCTGAAGCTCAGACGTCGCGTGCCTCCTGCGCTGCAGATGCGTCTGTGGTAAGCCCGCTCGTGATTCTCTCCCCTTGTGTGGTTAGAATGAGCTGATCAGTTGCTGTTGGTTATAGCACGATCGCGACGCTTGTTGGTTTCCTGCCTTCGGTGGTGGATCTGTTGCGTCGCAAGCCGACCAAGTTTCGCTTCTTGCTGGCGTTGGTCAACAGCTCACTGGCGTTCTTCCTCTTTTCATTCCAAGGTGAGGTTACCTGGTCAACTTTCTTACGTGAGGCAATTGCTGAGGTAGTTGCTTGCTATCGTTTTTGTAGTGCATGAGAAATCGATTCTACTGCCGCTGCTGCCAATCTCGCTCCTCTATGGACGAGCAGCTCTCTTGTCGACGTGGTTCAGCTTCCTTTCGGCCTTCAGGTAAGCGTGTCATGGACTGGCGTACTACTCCATGCGGTCTCGAGAACCTTACTGAGTTCTGTGCAAAACGTGTAGCATGTACTTCCTCCTCAAGAAGGACGGCGTCGTGCTGCTGTACCTCGTATTGCAGGCGATGTTCTTCGCCATGGCAGTGAAACCGGCTCTCTCATCCCCAGCGCAGACCCTTCGCAATCTCGCGCCTGGCCATGACAGCCACGGACGCCCATCAGCAGTGCTCCAGTACTTTGTCCTGGTACGAAGACTCCGTCTAATGCCTTTGTTTCTATTCGTCTCACCGCGCTTGGTGGTTCTGTAGATCTCCTCTGTGGGCATCGTGCTCATCCACATCGCGCAGGCGACTGTCGAAGCCCCGAGCCGATACCCACACATCTTCGACTACCTGTTCGCCACCTACTCATGCGCTCACTTCACGCTCACGCTGCTGTACTGCACATACTGGCAGTGGACAACGACGGACGAAGACGAGCTCAAGACTCCGTCAAAATCCAAGGCCAAGACGGAGTAGCCGCAAATGCATTTTGATCTGTTCAACGACGCAACATAGATGCATTTCGATACATCCACATAGCCTTCTGTCCTATCTGCGCTAGTCATCTCCTACTTGCTCGACAGAACGAACTTGAGCTCCTTCTTGAGACGCGCCTTCTCGTCCTTGAAAGCCTGAGCCATTTGACGGTCCTCCTCGTTCGGCGCCTTGCGGTACTTCTTCAGATCCGCAAGAAACGCCGCTTCGTTCTCACGCGCCTCCGCGAGCAGCTTCTCGATGGAAGCCTTCATCTCCTCCTTCGACACGTCACCACGCGGAACCGGAAGGTCATCTGATATCAAAAGTGAAGAGCTCGTCAGTCGAGGAGATCAATCCTCTGATTCGTCCATGCACTGGCGTATGCACCTGTCAGCGACGGCGGCGCGGCCTCGTCGGTCTCCACCACTTCCTCCTTCACCTCCTCTTTCGTGACCGCCTGGCCCGTTGGGTACCCAGCCTGCTTGGCTCGCCATTGCTCGTACTCCTCGAGACTCATGCCGTGGCCCTTTGGCTCCTGGATCGGAAGGAACTTCTTCACTGGCGCCGGGAGGACATCCGGGTCGTAGTACACATACGCAACGCCACTGATCCATCATACAGCAAACGATTAGATCTCCAGTAGCTCAAGAGACAGCCCAGCGGATCTCAACACTCACCCGACGACTGCGCCGAGTCCAAGCAGCGTGATCGCCGCCGAGTTGTCGTTGCCGCCCGCACCGCGAGGTGGCGCGTAACTGAAGCGTCGCACGTGTCGTAGGAATTGTCCCTATCAAGCAAGCATCCCCCAGTCAGCGCCAGTCGTCACCACAGGGCCATCATCTCATGTTCGCTGCATATCCATGGACCCACCCGCATCTCTTATTTTTGAAGAACTCGTTTTGCATCCAGAAGCGTATCAAGTTAGGTCACCTTATTTTCGGATATATCCATCTTAAATAAGGTAATGCTAGGATCTCAGTCCTAATCTGGTGTTTGAGCAAACCGGTTTAGGGTCCTTTTTCTTTGTGTGAGCTCGTTCGTTGCAGCAGCGTCAAAATGCTGTGCTCTGATTGAACCTCTGTTGCCACCACACTCGTCAGCCGCACGCGCCAATGCTTGGTCGTCTTGCGTCCCGCACCAGCAGTCTCCACCGCCGCTCGCTCGCGCACAACTACAACCATCTCCACCACAACAGTCTGCGCACCATGAGCACCACCGACGCCCCCACCACGTTCAAGATCGCGCTGTGCCAGATCCTCGTTGGCGACAACAAGGAGAAGAACATCGCGACGGCCACGGCCGCTGTGACCGAGGCTGCCGGCAACGGCGCGAAGGTCGTGTCGCTGCCAGAGTGCTGGAACTCGCCGTACGCGACGACGTCCTTCCCTCAATACGCCGAGGAGATCCCGACGACGAAGGCACAGCTCAACGCGAACGACCACCCGTCGACCTTGGCGCTGTCCAAGCTCGCTGAGAGCCTCAAGATCTACCTGGTCGGCGGCTCGATCCCAGAGAAGGACAGCGGCAGCGTGTACAACACCAGTGTGATCTTCTCGCCGGAGGGTGAGATCCTGGGCAAGCACCGCAAGGTGCACTTGTTCGACATTGACGTGCCAGGCCGCATCACCTTCAAGGAGTCGGATACGCTTTCGGCGGGTAACTCGGTGACGGTGTTCGACACGCCATACTGTAAGATCGGTGTCGGTATCTGCTACGACATCCGATTCCCAGAGCTGTCAATGCTCATGAGCCGCCAGGGTGCCAAGGTGCTGCTGTTCCCAGGCGCGTTCAACCTCACGACTGGCCCTGCTCACTGGGAGCTTCTCCAGAAGGGCCGCGCTGTGGACAACCAGCTCTACGTCGCCGCTGCGTCGCCAGCGCGTGGCCCAGAGGGCGGATACCAGGCCTGGGGGCACTCGACCGTGATCTCGCCGTGGGGTGAGGTCGTCGCGACCTGCGGCCACGGCGAGGCCATCGTGTACGCTGAGCTGGACCTGAAGAAGGTCGACGAGATGCGTCGCAACATCCCAACGACGGTGCAGACCCGCACGGACCTGTACGAGCTTGTGAAGAAGTAAAGCATCATGGCCAAAGCGCACGCACAATGCCGCTATGCCTGCTGACGATGATGTTGAATTTGAATGCCGAATACAAAACGCACACACATGTTGAAGTGAGTGATGTTCAGTGTCTATTTGAATCGTTCCAACCACGCCATCTCCTTGTCGAACATCTTACGAGCCTCCTCACTCTTCGGCTGCTTGTAGCGCTTGAACTGCACGGCTGGCGAGTACTGAACAGTTCAACATGAACGAGGGGTGAGTCCAGGAATCGTTTCAGAGTCCACACGGATCGCCTTTCTTACCTTGAGGTTCAGATGGCGAGTGACCGACATGCGCATCCACTTCTCGAGCTTCTCGAGACGCTTCTGGACGCCTTCCACCTTCTTCTTGCCGATGAGCTGGTTTTCCGAGTTGTGGCGCATCGGTTCCCAGTACAAGATAACTCGTCGAAGGTCTGGAGCCACACTCGCCTCGACAATGTGCGCGAAGATGTCCGTCTCCATCAGATCCGAGTCTTCTAGCAGCAGATTCTGTACGAAGTCCACGACCGAGATCTCGATACGCTCCTGACGGTGCGAAATACGCTCAGGATCGAACTTCTTGACCTTCTTCTCCAACGGAGCAGCGATCTTGGTCTCTGCAAACGAGCAGCTAGGCGTTAGAAAACCAAGCCTTCACCAAGCAACCCAACACAGGCATTAACTCACTTGGCACGGGCATGCCCTCGGCGTTCTTGCCGCCACGAGGCTTCATGGCGTCGAAGTCGTCCAGCACTTTCAGCAGACGCTTCTTCGGGATGCGCTCCGCACGGTCGATCTCTTCCTCCTCTTCGCTTTCGCTGTCATCGTCCACATCATCGGCGCCTTCAAATCGATAGCTATCACTCTCGGCCTCTGGATCGATCTTTGTCAAGCGCTTCTCAAAGTCCTTTGGCTGCAGTGAGAAGAGCTCCTCGACGCCCTTCAAGAACTCCTGCGTCTCCTCGTCGTCTTCTTCTTCATTGTCCTCATCGCTGCCGCCCGCAGCAGCAAGGTCCGGGTTTTCGTCCAGCTCGCCCATCGTGAAGAACGTCGCCGTTTTCTTGGACTTCTTGCCTTCCAGTTCGTCTTCATCGTCACCATCCTATTCATTCAGAACAACCATCAGCACTAGGACAACACCAATAGCTCTGTAGTTGAGCAACTCCACTCACGTCCATCGAGGCCGCTACTCGCGTGGTGCGGCCCCCACGACGGCTCTGACGCGCCAGCACAGAGGCAGACGCATGGAAGCTTCGAGCGCGCGTTGTCGCCTGGACATCCGTCGCACGACGCGCCGCCGCCGCCAGCAGCGATCGCATGCGCATCGCCATCATGTTGCACGTCAAGCCAACCAACTTGGTTCAACCAACCGACCATCACCAAACAAGTTCTAACGTACTAAGTACTAATTTAGCACAAATAAATTGCTACAATTCAGATCCACTTTTCAGATAGAGTCCTATACTTTCAGCTTCGCGACAGCCTCACGCGTGTGCCTCAAGCCAATCACATTTGGTTACGTTTGACTCGTTGACGAACTGCATCACCAGATGCTGCCATGATCACAGCGATTGGCCATCTGGGTTTCTCTAACCCTCTTTGATTGGATAAAAACATAGCATACGCAATCCGACTGACCTGAATCCAGATCGACCATCATTCCGATCTAGCTCTTTGTGGTTCAGCAGTTCATTTACGTTGTTGCTCACGGTGCTCGACAATCCAACGACGTCTGGCAGTCCGTCGGATTTGAACTGGCGCGCTTTTCTCAGTACGCCATTTGCATGGAAAGAAGCGGAAGCGTGGACATCCAACGGTCAACTGCAGCGAACTGAAGCGGCGTGAAACGGAGACGCGTAGCGATACGAGATCCAAGCAGCGCTAACAAAGAAGTAGAAGTAGAAGAAGACGAAGACGAAGAAGAGAAGGCATGACGTCGACCGAGATGCGTGACGTGGCGGCGCGCGCCGCCAAGCGCACGTCGTTCATCGACGGCGTCTGCGTGTCGGAGGACGAAGACGTGCCGTCGCTGACGTCCTCGCAGCGCCCGGACGATGACGAGAACGTGGTGTTTCTTGTGGTGCCCAAGCTCGCGGGTGAGGACGCCGCCGCGCTGGTTCGCAAGAGCCTGAGCAACGCCAAGCGCGTGCGTGACGTGCAGCTCGACTTGCACGAGAAGCTCGTGCGCATCGAGCTGTACGAACGAGCGGACGTGCGGGATGAGGCGACGCTGGCGGAGGTTGTTCGCACGGCGACCGCTCAGAAGCTGACCGCGTATCCAGTGTGGCAGCACCGCGATCGCGTGGTGCAGCTCAAGATCGACGGTATGCGCTGCATGACCAACTGCGGCTCGCAGGTGATCCGTGCGCTGGAGCAGTTCCCGGGTGTATTGCACATCCACATCGACTCCAAGTCCAAGACCGCCGAGGTGACGCTGGCCAAGGGCTGCACGGCCACGGAAGTGGATCTGATCAAGTGCATCCGTGCTGCGAACCCGCGCTTCGACGCGTTCGTGGCCAAGGACTCGCAGCGCAAGCGTGAGTACTCCAACAGTCTGCCTGGTGCCGTGCTGCTGAGCATTGAAGGCATGACCTGTGACGAGTCGTGTGTCAAGAAGATCCAAGCGGCGCTGAACGCGGCCTCGGGTGTGATCGAGTCGGAAGTCGACTTCGAGAGCAAGCGTGCGACGGTGTTCCTCGAGTCGGACTGTGTTTTGTCGGAACCGGATCTTGTGGAGATCGTGCAAAGCGTGTGCACGTCTTGCCACGCATCCGTGTACCAGCCATTCAGCGGCTCGCGTGAGGTGCTTCTCACGGTGAACGGCATGAGCTGTGCCAAGAACTGTGCCCGCAAGGTGCAGGCGGCGCTGAACGAAGCCTCGGGCGTGATGAAGGCGACCGTGGACTTCAAAAACAAGCTCGCGCACGTGTACTTGGAGCCAGGTAGCCGCCTAAACGAGACGGATCTCGTGGAGATCGTCAAGTCGGCCAGTGCCAAGTTCTCGGCTGATGTGTACCAGCCTTCGTCTGAGCCTCGCACTGTGCTGCTGCAGGTCAAGGGCATGTCGTGCGCCAAGAACTGCGCTCGCAAGGTCCAGACGGCTCTGAACGCCGTGCCCGGAGTCTCGAACGCTGTCGTGGACTTCCAGGCCAAGCTGGCGACCGTGAACGTGGAAGCCGGCAGCCGCCTCACGGATGAGGACTTGCTCGAAACCGTCAAGTCCGCTGGCTCCAAGTTCAGTGCCAGTGTGGTCTTGCCTGCTCGCCTGGTCACATTGGAAGTGACGGGTATGAGCTGCGCCAAGAACTGTGCTCGTAAGGTCGAGGCAGCTCTTCGCGAGGCCGACGGTGTCTTGAGCGCCGACGTGGATTTCGCGAAGAAGCTTGCGACCATCGAAGTCGACAGCTCGCTGTCCGACGCGGATCTGGTCAAGGTCGTGTACGCTGTCGGCCCCAAGTTCGGAGCGACGATTGTGTCCTCGCAGTCGGTCGCTAACCCAGGAGCTGTGACGGAGATCAAGCCCAAGGCCGTCTCTGTGATTGCGTCGTCGCCGACGAAGGTGCTCAAGGCCAGCGACATCCCGTGCTGCTCGATGAAGTCTGCGTCTGCTGACTCAGTCGCCATCGCCATCAACGATAGTCCAAAGGAAGACATCGGCCAGGCGTCGCTGCTGATTGGCGGCATGACCTGCAACTCGTGCGCGAACTCGGTGGAGGGCGCGTTGAAGTTGATTCCAGGCGTCAAGTCGGCGGTGGTCAACTTCGCGACCGAGAAGGCGACGGTCCGCTTCGATCGTGATATCGTGGGCATCCGCACGCTGATTGAAAACGTCGAGATGATCGGCTACGACGCGTCGTTCGTGACGCAGGACGATGCGCAGAAGGCATTGGGCGACCAGCGCGCGAAGGAGATCACGCGCTTCCACAACGACTTCTTCGTCGCCGTGCTGTTCACGTTCCCCATCATGCTCATCATGATGGTGTTTGGCAACATCCACGCGATCAACCAAGGTCTCATGGCGCCCGTGTACCGTGGTATGACGTGGATGGCGTTCGTGGTCTTCATCCTGTGCACGCCAGTGCAGTTCTACTCGGCGCGTCGTTTTCACATCGACGCCTGGAAGGGATTGAAGAACCGTACGCTGGGCATGCCGTTCTTGGTATCGATGGGCTCGAACGCGTCGTACTTTTACGGCATTTTCAGCCTCATCCGCAGCATTGCGCTGAACGACATGAGCGTCTCGAACCCTGACATGTTCATGACCGCCGCGATGTTGATCTCGTTCGTGGTGCTGGGCAAGTACCTTGAGGCTATCGCCAAGGGCAAGACGTCAGAGGCTCTCGGCAAGCTGCTCGAGCTGCAGGCCAAGTCCGCGAACGTGCTGATCTTCGACGCTTCCGGCAAGATGATCATCGAAGAGAAGGTGGTTCCGATCGAGCTCATTCAGCGAGGCGACGTGCTCAAGGTCGTTCGCGGCTCATCCATTCCTGCGGATGGCGTGGTCGTATACGGCGAGGGACGCATCGACGAGGCCATGCTTACGGGCGAATCCAAGACCATCAAGAAGTCTGTCGGCGACAAGGTCATGGGAGCGACCGTGAACATCGATGGACTCTTCCACATGCGAGTCACCGGTGTTGGCAGCGACACTGCGCTCAGCCAGATCATTCGCCTTGTGGAAGACGCGCAAACGTCGAAGGCTCCGATCCAGGCGTACGCGGACTACGTCGCGTCGGTGTTTGTGCCCACAGTTCTCATCCTCTCGACGATCACATTCATTGTGTGGTACGTGCTGTGCGCAACCGACTCGGTTCCTGAGAGCTGGATCCCTACGACGGACAGCCACTTCGTGTTCGCGTTCAACTTCGGCATCGCCACGTTGGTCGTCGCCTGTCCGTGCGCATTGGGCCTCGCGACTCCAACGGCAGTCATGGTCGGCACGGGTGTTGGTGCCGAGCACGGCGTCCTGATCAAGGGAGGAGAGCCACTTGAGGTCGCCCACAGCGTCAACACGATTCTGTTTGACAAGACTGGAACGCTGACTGTCGGCGCGCCAGTCGTGACGGACATGGTCGTGCTCAGCAACGGGCTCAGCTCAAAGGAGCTGATCTTCTTGGCGGGCTCCGCTGAGCTGAACAGTGAGCACCCGTTGAGCAAAGCCATCATCGACTACGCCAAGTTCATCTGTCCATCGCTCGAGCAGCCACAGGACTTCACTGGCATGTCTGGTCGTGGCATTTCGTGTAAGGTGAGCGGCAAGACCATCGTGATCGGCAACAAGGAGTGGATGCTGGACAACAAGGTGAACCGCTTGGAGGGCATCGTGTCCGTGCAGGCGACTGTCACGTTCCAGAACGCTGGCAAGACGTCGATCTACATGGCGGTCGACGGCGAACTCGCTGCTGTGTTTGGCGTCGCGGACGCGCCTCGTCCGGAAGCTGTGCGTACGATCCGCAAGCTGAAGGAGATGGGACTCCACGTCTGGATGGTCACCGGTGACAACCGCCGCACGGCCATCACGATCGCTGATCAGCTTGGTATCAGCCGTCGCAACGTCATGGCCGACGTCATTCCTTCTGAGAAGGCGTCCAAGGTCAAGGAGTTGCAGAGCACTGGACGCATCGTCGCGATGGTGGGCGACGGTATCAACGACTCGCCCGCCCTCGCGCAGGCGAACCTGGGCATCGCCATTGGCGCCGGCACGGAGATCGCCGTGGAAACGGCCAACATGGTGCTCATGAAGTCGAGTCTGTGGGACGTGATCACGGCGCTCGACCTCTCGCGCACGATCTTCAACCGCATCCGCCTGAACTACGTCTGGGCGCTGGGCTACAACTGCCTGCTCGTGCCGCTCGCGGCCGGCGTGCTGTACCCGTGGGGCATCAGCATCCCTCCGATGTTCGCTGGTGCAGCCATGGCCGTGTCCTCGGTCTCCGTGGTGACCTCGTCGCTCTTGCTGCGCTACTACCAGCCGCCTGTGATCCCGCAGGTCTACTCGGTGAACGAGAGCAAGTCGGTGCTCTTCCGCAAGCCGTCGGAGGCCACGCCGCTGCTCGCGTCCAGCAGCATGGAGTAAAAGTCCATCGGGCTAATCTGCACACGTCGCAGAAACCACAAAAGTGCTGATAATTTCGGCTAGGCTAGGCTAGATCCAGAGCTCTATTGCGAAACAAAGCGCTTTTTTGCACTATATGACTCGTATAAGTTAACCTTCTGCAGCCAAAAAGCCTTGGTGATCAAGAGCTCTTCCACAACAGTAATGAGCGTGGACGCCGAGACGAATGCCGCTGCGCCAGCGGTCCAAGCGACCACTAAACCTCCTGCTGTGAGTGAAGTTGCGTCCGTGAATGTTGTGCCTGCTGTAGAGGCCGTGGACGCGGAAGCCGCTGCTCCGACGGCCAAGGGAAAGCGCAAGAAGACCGAGTGGACGGCCGAGGAGCAGGAGGCGTACGCCGCCTTGCGCGCGCAGAAGCGCCATACGCGCAAGGCCAAGAAGCGCGACGCCAAGAAGGCGCGCGTGGAGGCGCAGCCCGAGTACGTCTTCGAAGAGGGTGCGTGGTATTGGCTCAATAAGCCGATAGGAGGTGTGATCGTCGTGCTCAAGTCTTGTGCTTTTGTGTGTCGGTAACGTAGGCTATCGCCTGGTCAAGCCGTACGTGTATGAGTTCCACACGTACGCCAAGGAGCGATGGCTCGGACGCGAGCTGCTGAACATGTTCACGGAGGAGTTTGGAGCGAACTCGCCCGAGTATTACGTACGTAGTGTCACTCCTCTATCAAGCTGTGGGTGTTTGTGAATACGACTGATGTGGTTGGTGCTGTGGACAGCGCATGGCCATCGCCTCAGGCCGCATCACCATCAACGGCAAGATTGTGACGCCGGAAACCGTCATCCACAACCGCGATCTCATCGTTCACATGGTACGTTGGCCTCTTTCACTCTGTGTTCGGCTTGTGGGCCGACGTGGTGTTTCGCTAGGCGCATCGCCACGAGCCGCCAGTTCTCGGAGACGAAGTCCTGATCGCCCATGAAAGCGACGACGTGGTGCGTGTTGCGTCTCCTCTAACGTTTGAGGATGTGAGGCCTGTGAACTGACAGTAGGCTGTGTCGCATTCCGCTGCTGTAGCTCGTCGTGGCCAAGCCGCCGTCCATCCCGACGCATCCGTGCGGCGCCTACCGCCACAACTCGCTCCACAACATCGTCCACCGCATGCGACCCGACCTCACGCAGCTCAACATCGTGCATCGGCTCGACCGCCTCACCTCCGGCATCGTCATCCTCGCCAAGACAGCGGCCAAGGCCAAAGAACTGTCGCTCTGTATCTGTACGTCAGCCTCGACAGTTCTCCAACCAGTCCACTCGTACTTACTCTATCATTCTGCCTCGTTTTAGCGGACCGTGAGGCATCCAAGACCTACCTGGCGCGTGTGCGTGGCCACCTGCCCCTCAAGTTCGACGCTGAGGCCCAGCAGAAGCTCATTGCCACTGCGTCTGCCAACTGCGCGGCCAGCGAGATCACGTTCCTTGACGACGAGACCATGCACATCAGCTGCCCACTGCAGTGCTACTCGCAGCGAGACGCGATCTGGCAGTGCCACGCCGACGGCAAGCAGTCGCAGACGCGCGTGCGGGTGCTGCGCGTGGACAAGCACACGACGCTGGTCGAGTGCAAGCCCATCACGGGCCGCACGCACCAGATCCGTCTCCATCTGCAGCTCATGGGCTTCCCAATCGCGAACGACCCGTGCTACGGTGGTGAGCTCCACTTTGGAGAGACGTCCGCTAGACGCGAGGCGATTGCGACGGCTGAGAAGAACAAGGCGAGCAAGAACTTTGAGGACTCGTTGGACTTCTCGACGCCACAGAAAGACGACGAAAGCGAGGAGCAGTTCCTCGAACGCACGTGTCCCTGGTGCCACATCAGTGCCGAAGCCGCGTACAACGAGACGCAGCTCCACTGCACCAAGATCTGGCTCCACGCTCTGCAGTACAAGGTATGACCTGTTAGATGTGTTGTATTGGCTCATTGTCTAACGTATCTGGTGTACGTGCTTCTGTAGCTTGGCGGTGATGTCTTCACCGTGCCTGAACCATCCTGGGCCTCACCATCAGACGACTACTGAGAAGAGAAGCCTCTCAGCTTCGGAAGGCGCTGTCTAGTAGCTTGGTGTAATCCACTCGGCTGTTGTTCGTAGGGAAATAGACGTCTGCGATCAAGTACGTGTCGTCGTCTGAGAGTCTTGGCTCGACGGCCAGCACGGCCTCCATGAACCCTTCTTCACTTAAGAACCCGCTCTTGTCGTGGTCTCGGTCTCTCAAAGCCTTCCGCAGCAAGTATTTCCTGGCCCCAAACACCCGACGCAACAACGCGACGACGCGAGGGTCAGTAGCTGTGGCTCCAGTCGCGTTGTTGCCACGAGGAGCTGCAAGGGCACTGCTCTGTGAGCCTGTGGCCGTTTCGAAGCCCCCACGCAGAGGCAACTGCGGCACACTGGCTTGCTGGCCAACTTGACGCCGAGGCGACGCCAGAAGTGAGCTCTTGGACGCCTGGTGGGCTCTGAAAGGCGGCAGTGGCTCGCATTCGTCGCCTGCATCGTCGTCGAATCCATCAAAGGCGTCGTCGCCAACACGACGCAGTGAGTAGTGGCCGTAGCCGTCCTGATCGTCATCATCGTCAGCGTCCTGTTCAGCGTACGGGCTATTGTTGGGCTTGGAGACGTGCGCGTGGCTGCTCTGCTGAGAGCCAGGCTCGCCAAACACCCGATCGCACAGTGTGTTGTAGTCCACAGCTCCACGCTGACGACCACCAGCGTACTTGGCTGCGATCTCCTGCAGTTCGCTAGACGACACCACCACTTTGAAGGCGGCTGCGATCCGCACGAGCTCATCTGCTGGCACGACTCGCTCACGCTGAGCGTCTGCCTCTCTCAGCAACCGACGGAACCCCGTGCACTTACGGAGTCTCTCGTAGACGTCTCGAGCTCCTCCCTTGGCAGGCGCCGCGTTCATCAGCGCCAGCGCATCACAGAACTCGTCGTACACAAACGGGGGAGGCCCGTGGTCTCCGTCGCCACTCGGCGTGTCTTCGAAACGACGACACAGCGTGATGAGCTGCTGAGCGTTGAGCGCTGCCGCCAATCCGAGTCGCTGAAGCATGCGTTTGACGTCGCCCAAAGAGATGACGCCGCTGCTGTCAGCGTCTATCAGCCGACAGTCACGACGAACCATCGAAACACTCAGCCGCGTGCTCGCTGCGATCGACTGCGTCAGCGCATTGAGCACAGCGTCAGCGTCTGAAAAAGGGAACCTCTCCGGGTGGCTTTCACAGTAAGTCAGCGTCTGGCAGTCAGCTTCGATCAGCTCGAGCTTTTGCTGAGGCGCGAACTCGAATCCCACGACCGCACCGACGTAGAAGTCGCTGGCGTGGTACGACGACTTGGCCTTGTCCTTCTCTCTGGACAGCGTGTCGCCGTCGCTATTGTCAGCACACTTTCGGAAGCGGCCTCGGTCCAGGAAGCGTCCGCCCGTGACTCCAGAGTTCTTGACTCGCGGCTCAAACACGGACAACGTGTCGTCCTCCAGGAAGAACGTGAGCACGAACTCGCGTTGGGTGTTGGCGTCCGAAGGCCTGAGCCCGAAGAACCGAGCTCGGAACCTCAGCTGCTTCTTCTCCAGCGCGTCGTTCTGGTAGAACTGGTGGCTTTTTTCAGCGGCCGTGGTCTTGAGCGTGAGCCGGTCGCTGACGCGGTGCTGCTTGTCCAGTTGGTCCAGCACGTCGCGCGGGTTCACTTGGAACAGCTTCCACTTGGCCGCCTTCTCTCGTCGCAGCTTCTCCTCTGGCTCGTGCTTTTCCTGCGTGACGCCGTGGGTCTCCAAATAGTAATCACGAGTGAACGCGTCGCAGTCTTCCAGTAGAAACCGATGAGCGAACACGTGCACATAATCACCACAACGCAAGTCCTTGTCGCTCACGAACCGGTCTTTCTTGTCGTCGCTGACCATGCGTCGTCGTGACAGCAGCACGGCAAAGTGGCCTCGTCCCTCTCTCTCTACTTTAGGCTCGACGATCTCCATCGTGTCGTCACTCAGGTAGTAGTGGAGCACGTACTTTCTCGTCTCCGGGTACAGCGGATGCGGGTCCTGCCACGACACGAAGAATCGCAGCACGCGCTGGCTGTTCTCGTGGAACTTGCGCACTCTCTCCGTGTTGCTTTCG
This sequence comes from Pythium coloratum, assembly GCA_023337545.1. NCBI lineage: Eukaryota > Oomycota > Peronosporomycetes > Pythiales > Pythiaceae > Pythium > Pythium coloratum. The sequence continues at coordinate 36,603 of JAADXE010000047.1, forward strand.
GCCGCAGACGCGGCCTTGGCCCTCAGTCTTTGCTTCAGTTCGTCGATCTCATCGACCTGGGAGCTCTTGTCGTCCGGGTACTTGCGTGGCGAGGCCAGTGGCTGGCCTAGGGCTTCGTCGTAGTACGTGCGCGTGGCTTCGTCGCTGTCCACCAAGTGGATCATGCGTCCGTACAGCTTGACGTGGCCGCCAATGTTGAAGTCCTGCGGCTCAAACTTGGCGCCGCTGGGTGTGGTGGCTGCTGTGCGCTTCATGAACTCGCCCTGGGTGATGCCGCTGTTCTGAACGCGCGGCTCCGAGATGGAGATCGAGTGGTCGCTCAGGTAGAAGAACACCACGACGCGACGCACGCGCTGGTGGACTTGCGGCTGCTGCGTGTGGTGGGTCTCCTGGACGATGGGCTCCAAAAAGTAGCCGAAGAACCGCAGCACCTGGCGGTCGTGCGTGATCCACTTGGGCTGCGTCGCGTCCTTACGATACTTGGTGCTCTGTGTGTTCGACGCACTGGCAGTCGCAGGCTCCTGGACCAACGCCGCGCTCTGCGTTTGGTTGGTTTTGCCCTTGGGTCGGTGGTGCTCAGCGACGTTGAGCCACGCCGACGACGCGTCCTCGGAGGCTTTTGATGGGACGATCGGGTCGTTGGGCACTTTGCCTTGGGCCATTTGGTGCATGAGTTGGCCCTTGTGGAAGTTGGTGCGGCCGATGAAGTGGCGTTGAGAGGACAGAAGCCCCGGGATCATGGGCACGGAGACCCCGGACGCCGTAGCCGCTGGTGCGTGAGGCTGCTGCGATGGCATCTTACGTGGCGCGGTGCTCTCCAACGTAGAAAGGAATCAGGGAACAAGAGGCGGCAAACGCTGCGTCGGGCTCGCACAGGAGGAATGAGGAGGAGCTGTTCGCTACTAAAGCGAAAATAGCGGAGACTGCAGCCATTTGAGGAGTGAAGGTCGCAAGAGGCAAGTGAGACCGTAACGACAACGGCATTGCAAACGACAAGTCACTTGGGTGGATGAGAAGAGATGGACGAGCAGGAGGAGGAGGAGCGGAGAGAGATAGCGGAGGAGGAGCAAAAGGAAAGAATGCAAAATGGAAAATGGGAACGAAACGAGGCACTTTGTGTTGGGGGCATATTCAATTATGAAGGGAAACTCAAAGTGTACATCGGTTTATTCAGAGCTCTTCTTGCTCTTCTTCTTCTTCTTCTTCTTGTCGGCGTCGTCTACCGGCGCGGCCTCGACGACCTCCTCCTCCTTGGCCTTCTTGTCCTTCTTGCTCTTCTTCTTCTTCGGCTTCTCCTCCTCCTCGTCAGCCTCCTCCTCGACAGCAGCGGCACGCTTCTTCTCCTTCTTCTCCTTCTTGTTGGAGACAGGGGCAGCGAGCTTGAGCTCCTCCGAGACCTGGGTCATGACGTCGGCGTTCTTGCGAGGGGCGGCACCGGTCTCGTAGAACGACAGGCGCTCCTCGACCTGCTCACGCATCATGTCACCGTACTTGGTGGTCGGCTCGTCGATGAACGAGTCGATACGCGAGGCGATGGCACACTTGTTGGCCAGGTAACGCGAGATACGGCCCTTGTTCTTGGCGGCGGCGCGGCCAATGAAGGACGAGTGGAACAGCAGACCGTACTTTGGCGTGTTGCCGCGGGTCTTGAGCGCACGGAACAGCGCCTTCTCGGCACCGAGGATCTGCACGGTCGACGCCGGGCACTTGGCGAGGTTCGTGAGCGAGCCGGCGTGCGAGATGAGACGCGCACCGACGGTCTCACCGATCAGAGCCGCGAGGTTCGGCGCGACGGTCGACATCTTGGACACGAGGTACTCGTGGAGCTGGCGACGGTACTCGGCGAGCTTGATGAGGCGCGTGGTGAAGGCGTCAATGTTGATCATGTCAATGTCCGAGATGTCCATGCCCATGGACGTGCGCGAGGCGTGGAAGATGGCCTGCGCCTTGTCTTCGTCGAGCACGATCGACTTGAGCTCCTCGACCTTGTCCTCCGTAAACGACGCGCGGTTCTTGATGTACGACGCGCAGCGCGCGTACACGTAGTTGTCGTTGACGATCTTAACAAGCTCTGGGAAGTGCCACGAGTACCACTCACGCACGCGCATGGCGAACGTGTTGATGTCCTTGTCCATCTGGTCGAGCAGCGCAATGCTCTGGATGATCATGTTGTCGGCACGGTTAACGTTGAACTTGACCTTGGCACGCGAGTAGCTGTGGCCGAGACCGAGCTGCGCCTTGCCGAGGTTGCCGTTGTCCAGCTCCTTGACAAACTTGCTGAAGTGGAAGCGCACGCCACGCAGGATCTCGAGCGTCGTCTCGTTCGTGTTGCACGGCACCGAGAGGCTGTCCGACAGCGCCTGCGCGAGGTTCTTGTCGAAGAGGCCCAGCGTGAACTTGGCCTTCTTGCCGGCCTTGACCTTTGGCAGGTTCATCTCCAAAAAGTTCTTGAGGTCGTCGCCCACGAGACCTTCCGACACGTTGTTGATGTTCTCGAGCGCATTCTCAGCCGACGTGAACGGCTGGAAGGCCTTGAGCTTGACGATGCGGCCGAACTTGGCCAGGTCGTTCACGCTCTGCTGCACTTCGTCCAGCAGGCTGCCGATCTCCTCCTGCTCCACGACCTCGAAGAGCGCGTAGCCCGAGGCCGACTCAAACAAAACCAAGTGGTTGACTCCCTGTAATCCATGCGCATCTAGTCAGTCATCGTGGTCGTCGCTGGTGGTGCTAGAGATCTCTAGCTTGAGGAGCTACGATAGATAGGAGGCGTACCATTGCGACGCGTTGGTTTCCGGGGCTTTGCCGTTTGCGATTGGCTCTCTGTCGCTTCGTGTAACGAGCGCCTTTGCAATTGGAGCTTCCGCCGTGACCAGTCCGCGAAATGGATGGTCATGAGCCGGAAACCTCTCAAAACGCATTGCGGTCAGAGCGCCGAATATGAGAAATGACAGGTCCGGCACGTCCCGTGCGACGTGTGCGCACGAGGGACACCTGTCCCCAAAACACTGGCAGCCATTGCTGTCCCGCACAAAAAAGACCAAAATAGGAACAACCAATGGGTATCAGATTCTGATCCATCGACCTGAATCCCAACGAAAAAGACCCCTTCAAGTCGAAGCATCAACGAGAAAGGACGACGATGGCAATCAATCACGTCACTAGCTGAAAGCCGTGCGCCACCGCGACATGCGCCGCCAAGAGACGCCACTAGTACTGAACGCATAGCGTATGATGGATGCAGCGCCATGCGCCTGTATTCTCCACGGTCTCTAACCAAACGCCTACGGTTGCCGCTGTGTGTGCTGCCTCGGCTCACGACGCTCAGCTCATTCGCGCAATTGCTCCCCACACCAAGCACCCACCACAACAGCAGCAGCATCAAGATGAACCTCCGCTCCATCGTCGCAGCCCTGGCCTTCAACACCATTGCGGCTGTCGCAGCGCAGACCATGTCATTGCCTCAGGGCGTCGTGTCCGTCCCACGAGCGGCCGGCGGCACCACCGAGCAAGCCGTGCCGACTGTAGTTGCGACTCCGACCGAGCAAGGCACTTGTGGTCCGCGCATCCGCAAGTCTTGGGACCGTCTCACGCCTGGAGAGAAGCTCATCTACATCCGCGCGCTGGAACTCGCCATGGACTCTGGTCTGTACATCAAGTTCGTCGAGATCCACACGGAGCAGATGACGACCTCGGAGGCCCACCGCACGTGCATGTTCCTCTACTGGCACCGCCTTCTGCTGCTCGGCTTTGAAAACATGCTGCGCTCGTTCGGCGGTGAGTTCTCGTGCCTCACGATACCGTACTGGGACTACGTCTCGCACAACTCGCGCTTCTTGGCTGGTCAGTGCGGCAGCATGGAGGACTGCTCGCCGATTCTCCAGGAGCTCGGCGGCTCCACGGCTGGCAGACGCACGAGTGTCACTGTGAACGGCACGCCTGTGAGCGGCACGTGCGTGAGCGTCGACCCTGTGAACCACTTCTGCGAGGCCTCGCACCTGAGCGGCCTGGAATGTGCGGGCTGCGTCCCGCGAGGCGACTGGACTCGAGCCAGCTTCCCTGCGACGACGACCGTGAGCTCGCTGATGCGCCAGCTCTTCTCCTCGCCCACGATTGACAGCGTCGCCACGAACCTTGAGCAGGGAATCCACAGTACGTCTCTCGAGGCTCTTGCTTATCTGCTCACTTCCCACTCTTACTGACGGATTTTCTTGATTTGTAGACACGATCCACAGCGCGTTGGGCGGAGTCATGGGCGTGCTGGAGGCACCAGCGGACCCGATCTTCTTCTCGCACCACGCGACCATCGATCTGCTCCACTCGATCTTCTACCACTGCGCGGTGGGCAACACGGTGGCCGTGCCGATCGAGAGCAAGCTCGCGGATCCTCGTCAATATGTGACCTGTCGCCGTCGCCAGCCACTGCAGCAGCCAGTGATCGACAACAACGCGCTGCTTCCAGAGTCCAACGTCATGCTCCGCTCGGGTGAAGAGGGCTTCGCGCCGCTGTCGGTGCGTGACCCACTCAACCCGTTGTACCCGTTCTTTGCGCCGCTGGCGACCGAGTACTTGGGCTACTCGGACATCCGTGACATGGGCGACTTCAGCTACAACTACGAGATGTCGGGCCAGCTCGCCGGCATGTTCACGAGTTGCGCCGACATTACCAGTCTTCTCGGCGGTGGAGCTGCCCCTAGCTTCCCTGCTCGTGGTGGCAATGCCGGTGGCTTCGGTGGCTTTCCAGGCGACGGCTTCCGTCAGCTTGAGGAACAAGCCACTGCGGGATTCGTGGAGGCCGTGATCATCCCTCAGGACAAGTCCCACGAAGCCACCGACAACGACGCGTGGTACGCTGCGGCTCTTCGTGCCGCGCTGAACGTGACGACTCCGGTCGCGGCCAAGAACCCGTCGGTGTCGGCGACGGCGTTGGCGCTGCGTGAAGTCGAGAAGATGACGTGCATGTTCTACGACGAGTGTCGCGGTAAGGTGAAGGATCTGAGCGCGTCGTTCCGCAACAGCTTCCACACCAACTCGACGACGCCGTGCTTCGCCGTCGTGAGCAGCATCAAGGACGGCCGCGACACGATGCTCGTGGCCAACTGGAAGGACGTCATGCTCAAGTACTTCTCGTGCTAAGGCGATCGATGGCTTCAAGGCAAGGTCGCTGCTGCGTCGGTAACCTGAGTAGGTGTTCGTCATGCGTATCTATGTCGTGGCAGTGAATTTCGTGAGTGTTTTTGGTCAGTAAGTGTAGTTGATGGAGGTTTCTGGGAGTGCAGCGTGTCGTGTCGCGGCGGTCTTCATTAATTGAATAAATTACACTTGTGCCGTGGTGTCGACCCGTGTGCTGCTGTTCCTTTTTGCTTTGCGTGAGACTCACAACGCGTGCACGATCTTGTCCAAAAAGTCCACAAAACTGGCGTCGATCTGCTCTTCTTCCTCCGGGACACGAGCCTGGAACGCAAACCGCTTGATCGTGCCCGTGACCGCGCCAGAGTTGGTGTCGATGACCATTTCCACGCAGAAAAAGCACTGCAACTCCAGCTATTCATCACGAAAACGACAAGTGATCAGTTCCTTGACACCGTCAGAGAGGCAATGTGATAGAGAGAGACTTACCATCTCGCCAAAGAAGTAGAATTTCACAAAGTTTTGGACCGCGCCGCTTGCCAAACAGCCCAATCGGTTGTCCGTCAAGGCCGCGATCACAGTGTCCTTGTCTGGGATGCTGCTCAGCGTCGATTCCACGGAGCCACTGCGAGAGAGAGCGAGAGAAGCCACAAAGTCAGAATCAAACAATCCAGTAGATCCCGTGATAAAATGCACGGTGCACTTACATGACTGCCGCGCTCGTCCACAATTGCTCGAACTTGGCCGGCTCGATCCCAGGGTTCTCCGTGAGGTAGTCCAGCACGGGGATGAAGTCCTCTTCCTCGGCCTCCTCGGCTCCGACACATGAATGGGCTTCCTGAGGAGCAAGCTGGTGCATGGTCGGACGCGCAGCGTAGTAGGAGGACGAAGTTGACGTGGCCTCATGGGAGTCGGTAGCCTGCGCATCGTGGTCGCAGAAGCCGTCGACGACGTACTTGAATAGCTCAATAAACAGGTCGTGGCCGTTCTCGTACAGGAGCGAGTTCACGATCCACTTGAACGTCACGGTCATCTCGGAATGGCCAGGCATGAGCATGATCTCGACCAAGAATACAGTGTCCTTGGTTTGCTGAAGACATTGAGAGGAAGAAATCGTCAGTCACGATCCTGGTGAAGCGTCAATACTGAGACTTCGGACCTGCTCAGCACAGAAAAGCAGTTGCTGCATGCCGCTGACTTTGTCGCTGGACACAAACTTGATCCGGGACTGGTCCAAACAGGTCTGGAGATCGTGCACCTCGAAGGAATCGAGCAGCTCCACAGCCCATTCCTCCCTACGATCAGACAGAAAACAAACACCGTGAGTCTGGAGTTGCCTGCACAGAATGAAGGCGAAGCTGGGAAATACGTACGAGTCGTTGGTACTCTCCCACATCTCGTTGAACTCGTCCTGGTCGATCGCGGTCTCCGGCACCAAGAAGTCTTCCGCTCGCACGCGAGGAGGCGTCGGGCCTGTCGGCGCCTGCGCGTTGCCGATGAAGTCGAATCCGGTGGCCGATGGGCGGCCTTCCGATTCCGCGTCGTCAGCATCTGCCCCCGCACTCGCGATGAATCCAAACGCTGACACTGGCTGAGCGACTGGTGGGGACGCCTGGGTCTGTGCCATAAAGCCAAAGGCCGAGCCCGTCTGCTGCGGCTGCTGCGGCTCTGGACGACGCTCCTGGTAGCCATTGTGGCTCGCGCCGTTGGTCGTGCCGTTGGTGTGGCCATTCGCTGCGTACGTGGGCTGGCGGTAAGTGGGGTTGTAGCCTGGCGGCTGCCATGGAGCTGGTGGTTGGTAGCCACTCGCTTGAGAAGCCGTGTCGTCGTCGTCGTCTCCGTACTGCGTCGAGCCGTAACTTCCTTGCCGACTGTGCTGCGGCATATCATGCTCACCGCCCGACACCTTTCTGGACTCATGGCCGTGGCCGTTGACGCCGGCGGCAGCTGCTGGCGGCGCATACCCGTGGCCAGCCAGGAAAAGCTTCTTGCCCTCATCGCTGAGCACTCGTTCGCGAGCGCCCATGTGGTTGGTGGTCGGTGGACACGTGACTTCTTCCGAAGGATGGTGGTCCGGGTCGTTGACGGCGTACGGGTTCGGGATCGGCGAGTGGACGTTGTCTGGATCCAGTCGCACGGCAGCTAGAAACTGCAGGATCTTGCGAGCGTTGGAGCGGTAAATCGAGTCGTGTCGCTGCTGCGAGAGCAGTGTGATCAGGCCCAAGTTGGAGTCGAACTCTTCCACGAGCATGTTCCGCTTGAGCAGCGCCACTGTCGTATAGTACGCATTCTTGTGCACCTACAGATTCGCAACAAACACAAGCAGTCAGCACATCTCCACTTCTCCACAGGAAGCGGACTCATACGCACATGCGCAGCGTAAAACTCGAACTTGGCGTGGACTTTCTCGATGAGCAGATCCGCAGCGTCCTGCAGATACAAAAGCGTTAGTTGAGATTCGCCTGCATTCCCAACTGTCCTGCGGCCTACGCACTCACCTTCTTCTCGTCGTCGTTCAGCTCCATCACGGCCGTGATAAACGCATCCATCTTCTCGTCGGTCATCGTGCCGTAGCAAATGTCGTTCACGAGCTTGACCACCGTGGCCGCGTACTTTGGGCGCGCGTTCATCTTGGGCAGCACGGCGCTGATCTTGGGCGCCTTGATCTTCACACGGCCCCAGCTCTTCTTTACAGGCGCACTCGCACCCTCCGACGTCGCGCCCTTGAGGCTGTACATGCGGATGCTCTGGCCAAACTTGATGCTGTCGCCTTCGTGCAGCAGAAACGGATCATGCGGCGGGATCTTCTTGCCCTTGACGAACGTACCGTGGCGCGACATGAGATCCACGAGCTGTATAACCACCAGAATGAAAGCGAGCATCAATATACGAGTGCATAGTAAGGCTCCACCGAGAAGAGGAAGACCGTGGATAGGCAGACGAGATATGGATACGTACGTAGATGCCGCCCGTGGAGTCGTGGATGATCGCCGCGTGCTTGCGCGAGACCGACGGGTTGCCCAGCACGTGGTCGCAACTCTCCTGGTCGCGGCCGAAGAGGTTCACGAGCTTGGTCGAGATCATGTACGTCGCGCAGTGGCGCGAGTCCCGGTACGCCTCCAGCCGCGCGTGCATGTTGGCCTCCAGCGGCATACACGCCCTACAAAACCACATACAAAACTACTCAGGAACAACGCCACCAACAACCGCAACAAGGGGATGAACGCACCAGTCGGGCGGCTGGTAGTCGGCCGTGCCTGTGCTCAGGAAGGCGGCGCGCGACGGCGTGGCGGAGACCACGTCGACGTGGCCTTGCGCGTGTGCGTGTTCGTCCTCGTGGTGGCCGATTTCTTCCATCATGGCGGCCGTCGGTTGATCTTTGAAGCGGAGAGCGACGCGGAGGGTTGCAGCAGACGCGTCACTGGCGTCGTCAGTCGCACAAGCGCACAGCGGAGCCGCGTGGAAGCGCGTGTGGGGCACGGATGTGGAGGCGGAGGCTAATGCCACGGAACTCACTCGAGCCTGTCTGTCTGCTTCTGCCGCACGTCACGGGCGAGGAGGTCTGACTGTATGTATGCCCGCCGATTGGAGGGAATATCCAAAACCACACAGGTATCCGTTATTGGAGTTCACGTGGATAAGTGAAAGCCGAAAATAGAGATGATGCTTTATGAAGGTATTTGGTTATAGGAGTTGTCTGTCTCTGCTTCACTACATCAAATGATTGGATGAAATGTTGAATAACATCCACATTGTTTCAACCAATCAGAAGACGTACGATTGACAAGATGGCTTCACTTCGGCAACACGTCGTTCGACCAGCTCACTTACGCGGCCTCCATGTCCATCTCCGTGAGCCCCTTGCCCACGTACGGACCCTGAGCCAAGTGGTCCTGCAGTTTCTTCAGCATGGCTGCGTCCAGTCGCTCGAGGAAGCGCGAGCCCAGCACGGCGTCCACGACCGCGAACTTCCACTCACGCGTGAGCTTGCCTGGCTCAGTCGTACGGTCCAACAGGAACTCGAAGAAGCCTCCGTAGGAGAGTAGCGCGCGCATGCCCCAGTCGCTGTTCTGAGCAGCTACGGCTTGGAGCAGCGTGAACACTGCGATGCGGATCTCGTCGAACGGCTGGCGCAGACACTCCATCAGCAGCGCCATGGTCGACTGGCGACGGCTCTCGCCGCCGAGCGCCAAAAAGAGCCGCTCGTTGAGCGTCCACACGTTCGCGTTCTCAGCCGCGACTTCGTTGCTTTGCTTGTAGAGACCCGTGGGCGCGCTGATGATGCGGGCGATCGTGTGGAAGCAGTTCACCTTCAGGTCCATCTTGGTGCTTCCGCCGTTTTGCAGCACGAGCTGACAGAGGTGCTTGTGCTGAAGGAGCAAGTGGAGCTCTACATCGCACAGATTAATGAGCATCAAAAACAATCCACGTTCACGTACACAAGCTGAACGAACCTTTCTCTGAAGACGAGGCAAACGCGGCGATCGCGTCCATGGCGGCGATCTGCTGCAGCGGCTCGGGGCTCTGGACCTTGGCTTCGATCGTCGATAGGAAGGCCTTGGACAGCATGGGATCACTCCAGTTCCACGACTCGATGTTCTGCTTCGCTGCCGCGGCCGAGATCTCGCCAATGAGGCGGATAGCGCTGTCGCCGATGAACGGATCTACATAAACTCAGTGATTAGCAGCGAGACAGCAACACAGGGGGATCATTCACGAACAAAATCGTACCTTGGTTCATGTTGAGCAGTGTGTGCAGTGTACCTGCAGTTCACGGAAGTCGGTTAGACGGATTTGTATAATGCAAACACCATGTCAAGACTGTAGACTCACCGGACTCGAACATGTGCGTGATGCCGACGGCGGAGTCACACAGCTTTGGAATGAGGTCGAGCACGTTCATCACAAATAGCGTGTCCTTGGACTTGAGGCAGTTCAGGATCTACGCGTATATCACCAAGCCATTGGGAATCACATGATATGTCAAGGAAACAGCAAGAGACATCACCCACGATGTCCACGGCGCCACAGGAAATCGCGTACTTCATGTGCTCGCGACTCTGCTCGCTGATCTTCGCGATCGCCTCCAAATACCGCATGAACTCAACAGAAGACTCTGTCACGTTGCTGCCAAGATATCACGCGTCAGCCATCCAAAGCGTATTCACTAGTACGAAGTAAGGTAATGAGCATACCCATCCTGGATCGTCGCTTGCAGTGAGTCAATGATCGGCTTGTAGAAGTGTCCACCTTCGACTCGGGCAAGCTGAAGAAGAACAATACACAAGTTAACGCACTGCGTCGTTGAGTGTGCAATCATAAGGGCAGCATCTTACCAGGTCGAGCGCAGTCGCAGCCTTGGCTGCCACTTCCACTTCTTCATCCGCCAGCACAGAAGTCAACACCTCCAAGAGCGCAGGATCAAGCTACACAAACCACAGTCCTCCACGTCAGCAGCCAACTCAGGTGCATAAGCCACGCGTAACGGACTCACCAGCGCTCGCGCCTGCTCGAGAGTCGGATTGCTCTTCAGGTGGGAGATCAACTGGTTTACCGACAGAACGCGGGCCGCCTTCTCGTGGTGCTTGAGGCCGACAGCAATGAAAGGCAGCATCTACAGCATAAGAGATCAACGCGCGTTAGATGTACGAAGAACAACCATAAGGTACACGATCTAGCACGAACCTCCGGCTCGTAGAACATGCCATCGTTCGCGTCGCTTCCCAGCACACGGTCAATGCACGCGCACGTCACGCGGACCTGCTCAACACCAACAGCTACGTTTCAATTCCTGCAGAAATAGCGCCACTGTGATCCATTCGCCGAGTGTTCACTTGCCTTCTTGGCATCATCGGCATCACTCGCGTGCTGAAGCACGGCGAACAGCGCATCGACGGGCACGCGCTGTAAGAACTGCTGCACCAGCAGCTTCTCCTGGCTGCCGCCGTGGATCGCCGCCGTCGTGGCGAGCCCTTGCTCCTGGAAGCGCTCAATCTCGGTCCAAATCGCGGCAGGATCCATCGCGGTCGAGGAGGCCAATTCTGCGTTTGGTCCCGACTTGGTTGCTGTCTGTCAGTTGACCAACACTCTTCCGGATACAGTTGTTAGGAACTAGACGATACGAACTGACATCAATTCAGTTCCTAACTTAAAGACATTGAATCGAGGGAGCCCGTATATCACTATTTCTGAAATGCCGGCGAGTTGCATCTCGTCGGGAAAACATCAAGCTCATCAAGATCACTCCATGGAGTGGGGATGCGCCGGACACGCGAAAATCCAGTAGCGGACCTGGTCTGCATCGCGCAGTCCATCCGTCGCTTGAGGTTGCCGTGGTGCTTGGTTCTGTCCTGGGGATGAGCCGGCTGCGCGAATGGCGCAACCGCAGCTACTCGCCGTTGAGCTTCAGCATTTGGCAGCTCACGCCTGAGCTCATTTCCGGTTTTGCGCCGCCCGCGACAGCAGCAGAGGCCTCTCAGCGGCTCCACCATGCACTCGTCTGTGCTGAGTGCACTGCTGGTGCTGTGCGCAGTCTTTCAGGCCGTTGCGCAGACCCTCGTGAAGCCCGACGACGGCATGGGCATCCACGTGTACTACCGCACGGGGTGGACGGAGGTGAACATCCACTACTCTGCGAATGGCGGCGGCTGGACGGAAGTGCCAGGCGTGAAGATGGCTCCAGCCTCTGGCGACGACGCGCTGTTCCCCAAGGACGCCGGGTGGTTCCGTTATGATCTGCCCGCGCCAGCGAGCTCACTCGAGTTCGTGTTCAACGACAACAAGGGCTGGTGGAACAACAATAACAACAAAAACTTCAAGATCTCAGCGCCCGGAACGTACTCGATCGTGAGCCAGATCGCGTCGCCCACGTCGCCTCCGGAAGTCTGCACCAACTGGAACGGTTGGGACGCGTGCAACGGCACGACGCTCGACGCGCCGACGGCCAACGACGCGCGCAAGTGGCAGACGCCCACGCGCAACGCCTCGGACTGGAAGCCAGAGTACCAGGACTATCGCTCGCTCACGGGCTACGCGTACGTGGCGTACGATCTCTTCCGCGTGTCGGCCACGGTCTCCGTCCGCACGAACCTACGCGTGCCGGCGAGCGAGGTCACGTGTAGCTACTCGTACAACGGGCTCTCGCTGCCGTGGGCCGAGTACAAGGTGTTCAGCTTCGTGCAGTCCACGGAGCTGCTGATCGTCGTCAAGTGTACCCACAAGACGACCAAGGACAAGTGGACGCTGGCGCTCGACCCCGTCAACTTTGTGTGGCAGAACCAAAAGGTGCTGACCAAGGCCGCCGGCTTCGAAAAGGGTCAGCGAGGCGCGATCGTCGACATGTTTGGCTGGCCGTACAAGGACATTGAAGAAGAGTGCAAGGACTTTCTGGGCAAGGCAGGGTATCTTGGTGTGAAGATCAACCCGCCGCAGGAGTCGCTGCTCTCGGACACGCAGCTCCAGGACGGACAGCGCAACCCATGGTACTACGTGTACCAGCCCGTGAGCTACCGCCTCTTCTCGCGACTGGGCTCACGGTCCGAGCTGCGGTCGATGATCCAGACCTGTCGAGCCAACGGTGTTCGCGTGTACGCCGACGCGGTCGTGAATCACATGGTCGGGGGCAGCGACATCGCGCCAGCGCACCGCACTTCAGGCGACAATGGACAGTGTTACAAGTGGGGCGGTAAGTCGAGTTCCAAGGGCTTGCCGTACTTCTCGCACCAGTACCACTTCGAGAACAACAACCAGACTGGACTGCGTCCGGCGCTCGAGTTCCCAGCGGTGCCGTTCGGGCCATCGGACTTCCACTGCGAGCGGCTGAGTGGCGACTCGACGGATCCATTGTATCTCAATGGTCAGTGGCTGGTCGGTCTTGCTGACTTGAACACGGCCAAGCCGTACGTGCGTGAACGCATCGCGCAGTACTTCGTGGACCTGCTGGGCATCGGCTTCAGTGGCTTCCGCATTGACGCGTACAAGCACATCCACCCGACGGATATCGCGGCGATCTTTGGCCTCTTCAACAAGTTTATGGGCGGCAGCCTGCCTGAAGACTTCATCTCGTGGGGAGAGATCACACTCGACCCTGTCCAGGCTCCGCTGGTGGCGTGCAATGAAAACTCTGGCTACAACTTCTACAAGGGGCTCGACAAGCAGTTCCTCGCCAACGGAATCGCCAAGTGCGATTTGGAGAAGCTCAAGATCTGGTCGGCAGACTACCCGGTAAACTTCCCAGTGTGCGGCTCGTGGATTCTGCCTGCGTCACGCTTTGTCGTCCAGAACGACGACCACGACCAGCAGGCAGCGGACTCGACCACTCGTCCTATGGGCACCAAGGGCTCCGTGCTGGTTCTTGAGAAGGACGTGAACAAGCACCGCGCGTTTGAAGTGCTTCTGTTTAACCGCACTGATGCAGACTGGAAGATCAAGGTCGTGCTCAGCTCCTACACTAACTTCGCCGACGGCACGACAGGCTTCCCCGACGGAGTTTCCGACTGTGCGGGCTTCGATACATCGTCAGGTCAAACCTGTACGAAGAGCGTGCTGTACGAGAAAGCGTTCCGTAAGGGATCTTGTGGCTACACGGTGGACGGCTTCCAGGGCGGAAAGTACACGCGCGTCCATCGCGATCTCACCATCGTCAATGCCATGCGCAAGTGGGTTGGTGGTCTCAAGGCCGTCCGCGCGAAAGACCTGGGCATCTCAGGCGACTGCGTGGCCTCAAACACGACGCAGCCGTAGTTGCACCTTGCTCAGCACAGTGGACTCGTGTGCGTAGTGCTCGAATAATGATCTCGATTTTTACGGATGCATCTTGTTTTCCAGTCGTGTCGGATTGTACATAAAATGTCCACCGGACCCAGCTACATTTCCTCTTGAGCTCGTGAGCATGCAGCTACAAGCGAGCCTCATCCACCGCAAACAGTCAGTCAGTTCATCATGTCCACGTCTGATAGTCAAATGCAGTGTGTGTATTTCGTCATATATCGCGGTTACTGTGTCTGGATGGAGATGTAGTTGAATGCGTTCTCTGGCTGCCGGCGCGCGTCGCCGTGCATGCTCTTGCCGTCCGACATGATGTCGTGTTCCGGCGCAACAGTTCGAGGCAGCTCCTCTGGCACGTGGAACCACTCGTCGTCCTCGTACATGAGCTCCTGCTGGTGGAAGAGAGCTGGCAAACTCAAGAGCCGACCCACGAGTCCACCGGAGACAATGCCCATAGCCACGGACACGACCGTCGCCAGGATCTGGTAGCCGCCCTGTTCATGGGCCGTACGGTGCTCACGCGCAACGTAGATGCTGGTGACTGTCGCGCCGTAGTGATCGTCGGAGATGGCCATCGTCGCGAAGGCACAGGCCAGTCCACCGATGATGCCGGGCATGCCGTGGAGGTTCAGAATGCCTGCCGTGTCGGAGAGACGGATACGTGTCTCCAGTGCAGGCATGAGGAAGACGTATCCACAGACGGACACCACACCAGCGACGACGCCGATGCACACGGCACTCGCCGGGTTGATCGCCAGCTCACAGGTCGCACCCATGGCGACACCGCCGGCCAGCGTGGCGTTCTGGATGTGGACCATGTCGAACTTCTTCTGATGGGACAGCGCGGTGCTGAAGGCAAACGCCGCGGCGCACGAGGCCGCGATGGACAGCAGCGTGTTGATCACAGCTCGCTCCTGACGGAATCCTTCGGCTGGCACGAGCGCGGCGTTGAACGACGGCCAGTACATCCACAGGAACAGCGTGCCGATCATGGCGAAGATGTCGGACGAGTATCGCGACTTGTTGTGGGTCGACTTCAAAGGCGACGGCACACCCATCTGCATGGTCAGCGCAAGGCCGAAGAACGCACCGAACGCGTGGATGACCATGGAGCCGCCGGCGTCGATGACCTCGAGCAGCTCCACTAGGATGTACTCGTTGATCGCGAAGAAGATGACTTCGAAGAAGGCCATCCACACCAGTTGCGTGGGCGTGACCTTGCCCAGCACGGCGCCGAACGAGATCAGCACGGCGCCGGCCGCGAAGTCGGCGTTGATGAGCGTCGTTATGTCGATGACGATGCGCTCGTAGCCTTCGTTGTGGCCGATCTGGTGGACCATGGTCATGCAGATGATCCCCCACTGCACGGACAGCGCAGCTACGACGAAGTTGAGCGACACGGCGCTCAGCGAGTAGCGACGCAGGTAGGTCATGAGGAAGCCGAAACCCACGAAGATCATCACGTGGACGTCCATGTACATGGCGTAGTAGCCACGCATCCGCGCCGGGTCCAGGCTCGTGTCGGAGCCGATGTTCTTGTTGTGGGCCGTGTCATAGTGGACGCCGAAGAAGATCAGGCAGATCGCTTGGAACACGCACGCCGAGAGCAAGAAGCCCCGGTCTCGGGACAGCTCCACCATTGTCAGTGTTGCTCAGGCCGTTGCCTGGGTGGAAGAAGATCGAGGAATGAGGAATGATCCAGCGAGTGGCTAGCTGCTCCTGCAGGGAGTCGCGAGCTGCGAGTTGCGTGACGTCATTGCCTTGGCATCGCGCAAACGGAGCGTGCGATGGTACAGGAGCCCAGTAAGCTGCTCAGGGAGGGGAAGGAAGGGCTGAGTCTTGCGTACCAGTGCATAGCGCGCCCAGACGACGCGACGAGTCGCGCGTGGGAACTTCAACCCAGATCGGCTGCCTGCAATCGTCGTCGCCAGATTCAACTCGCTCCACGAATTGGAGGACGAGTGGGTTTTCTTCCTCGCGTAGGTTCAAGTTGCTTCCACCTGCGACAGGCGGTTTCAGCTCTCGCGGCTGTTCGGATCCATTCATTCACGAGCTCACCTTCGTTCGTTCGTCTACAGCTGTTGCACCCTTCATCGTGTATCAGTAGCTGAGACGGAGAGGGGAAAGTATCAGATACTTCGAGGTCCGGTACAAAATGGCTGCGTTATCGGGAATATTCGGATCTATTTACGGTATCTGCTAATGGCGATGACTCAGTGCGCATGTACGTGCGGCGAAGTGGCGAGCAGCCCCGTGTCCTCGGAGGCGGCGGGATCGTCGAACTTCGGCGTCACGTGGAAGCGCTTGAGCTTGAAGTACCTCACGGAGAAAAGCACGCCGACGCTGACGAGACTCGCGAGGCAGAAGCTCACGAAGATCCACACAGCGATGGTCGCGCCGAGGCTCTGCGGGTACTGCTGCGTCGTGGACATGAGCTCCGCGAAGAGCGGCTGCGACTGCAGCGAGCCGGTCTCGAGGAACCCCTGGAGCTTGTCGACGATCGGATTCGCCGTCGTGTCGGTGCGCTTGGAGACGTCCAGCACCACCGACACACACGTCGTGCTGCTGGACGTGGCTTCTGTGCACGCTACAGTGGTGCTGTTGACGATGTACAGCACCTCAGCCATGGGTCCGATTGCTAGTTTGTCGTAGGTCTTGCCGCTTGAAGAGGTCAGTGCTGCGCTCGTGAGCATGCGGTAGAGCGACGTGACGAACTTGGACGGCGAGAACACGTCGCCGCAGATCGCGTCGGCGTCGCCCGCGCGGCACTTGAGACGGAACTCGACGCGACTGAACGCACAGTCACGCGCATTGACGCACTCGGCCGAGCAGCTCTTCATGCCGAAGGTCGCGGGGCACTTGCACACACTGGCAGAGCTGCTGCCGCCGTAGGTGATGTTGACGCACACGCCGCCGTTTTGGCACGTGTACTCGAGCGGACAGCCCGTGTCGTCGTCCTGGACGATTGCCGTCACTCCTTGGCTGACCACGTACGCTGCTGTCGTGTCGAACTCGTTGCCTCCAATGGCAAGGCGATTGTACGACGTGTCTGTGGCACTCGTGACCTTGAGCTTGAGCAGCGGCTGCGTCGCCTTGGCCACGAGCCTGTCGTACCCGACCGTCAACGGCGCACCGGCATCATAGACGCTGTTCGGCACGGGCTTGATGAGTACGAGCTGAGGAACCTTCCAGTTTGTGGGCGTGAACGTGAGCCGCAGGGGACTCACAGTGAGCAGCGAGTCGTCCAGTTCGTATGACATCAGCACGACGACGTCTCCTGTCGGCGCCGAGTCGAGTGCGATCGAGTAGTTTCCTGGTTCCACTGCACTTTCAGACACGACAACCGTGCTCTTGGAGAGAGTGACACCTGGTAAATCGTCGTCAATGACAGCGACGCTGACGACTCCATTTCCGGAGACGGACAGCGGCGTCCACTGCTTGGGCCACGCGCTGTCGCGTGCTGAGCTCACGACGAAGAGCGCAGAGCCGTACGTGTAGTCTACTGGCAGCACTGTGAAGCCACGCGTGATCTTGTTTGCTGCAAAGCTCTGTGTGGGGATCACAGAGGCGCTCGCGTCCGTCGACGTGACAGTATGAGCGATGTCGAATGACCGATTGCCGTTGAAGATGTTATCGTCCACGGCCAGGAACGTCAGCTCTTGGGACAAATTCCAGTTCCTACAATGAACAACGTCAGTATTCGCAGCCGCACGAGGAGATCGCAATCCAGTACTTACGTTGGTGTGAAGCGCAGAGCCGTGGGAGCCGAGAAGGTCACTGTCTCGCCGGACTCGTACGCGCCGCCCTTCACGACGAGGATGTTGGGCGACGCGGAGTTGTTGGCAGCATCGTAAACGGACACGGGCGCGTTGTCTGGGTCTATGACCACGGCCACCGTGACGTCTTCCACTGGCTCACTCGCTAATCGAACTTGCAGTTTAGCCACACGGCCGAATCGGTGCATGCGGCTTCGTCCACTGTCGTTTGGTGCCACCGAGTCGATGCTTGTGAGGTCACCACGCGGCGTCAGAGGAAACGGCACGACGACGTTGGCTTTCACGGTGATAAATGGTGCCACGAAGCAGTTTGTAGCATCATCAAACGACTTGTCGAGTGCCAGAAGGAGCGTTTTGGGGGCGTTGAGTGCCAGGTTCTTGGCTTGCAGGATCTGCACGGGACCGGAGACCATAGTGACGTCCAACGTCGAGATCTTGGTCCAGCTGCTGGCGATATTGAGCAAGTTTGGTAAGGAGGAAGTGTTGACGTCGAGCGATGAGGACCACCACAGCGTGACTTGACGTACGTACTTAGTGTCCTGCATCTTGGGGATCGTGAGTGTGATCTCCGTGACGATCAAATCACTCTGCGGGAAGCCAGCCATGAGCCACGCCGATCCGTTGCTCAGCGTCGCAGCTGTGGTGTCCACGATACACGTCTCCCACGACGCTGGCAGCGTAGTCGAGTTGCTGAAGACAATTCCACACGAGGCGGAGTCACTGGCTTGCCCTGTAACGACTGGGATGAGCTTGGAAATGTTGTCACTACACCGTACGGCGCTCGGGTACACTCGTCGCTCCTGATGTGCGACTGGAGCGTACGGGTACACGCCGCTGCCTTCTTCGATTTCCAACGTGGACGACGAGAAGAGCACGGCGTTGTCGTCGTCGTCTCTGACTCGTAGGATCTTCACACCGCTAGCGCTGAAAAGCGTCGGTAGACACGGGTCGGAGGCTGGCGTGGGGACCGCGTCACACACAGCAGTGCCTTTGTAGGACTCGTCTGCGCTTTTTGCAGTGTGTGTGAGCAAGATGTCACGGTCTCCAGTGGCCACGTCGTCGTCGATGACGCGCACTTCGATCGTCCTAGGTTGCCACCAGTCGCCAGACGAGAAGCTCAGCTCATGGCGACACATTGCAGTCTCAGCATCGCATTCCCCATCATCTGGTTGGTCCAGACTGAACTGGATCTGGTTCTGTGGCATACGAAGAACCGATGGTGACGGCATGTAGCCACCTAGAAGAACCCTCGCGCTGGCGAGGGCTGGCTGGTAGATCTCGACTTCGTTTAGTGCGATGCTGTTCTCGCCTTCGACTTGCAGTAGCAGATATTGCACCTCCACTGTGGCTGTGAAGTCGGCACGGAAGTGGTCGTGGTCGTACGCTGTGTCGCCCTGCGCACCAAACACTCGCCATCGAAGGACGATGTTGTCGTCTTCACTCGCAGAGAACGACCGCGTAGAGATGTTCAACTGCTTGGACAGGCGAGCGCTGGCGACAGCGGCCGTGAAGCCTGTGAGGCCGTTGTTGTTGGTTGCCAGTGGCGTGTCGGAAAGCATCAGCCACACGGACACAGGTAGCTGGCTGGCTTGGAGCGAGGCAGAGGACGCCTTGCGCTTGATGGTCACCACGACTTCATCTACAAGCCGCAGTGCGCCGAGGTCGGCTTGCCACCATGGGTACTTGTACCCTGTCAACGACATGGCGAAGGACGACGCAACTCCCATGTTGGACGTCGTCCTTCCGTCTACAGCAGCTTGCGCACTCCCTGGAGGACTTTGCGACACGCTCGTGGACGCTACGAGAGCCATGTTGATGCGGCCAGAGCCAAGCACGCAGAGCTGAGGACGAAGAGACGAGTCGCTGTGGTCTTTCGAGGCAAACATGACTTCGCTCACGCCGTCGTATACAAAGAACGACGACGATTGAGTGTACACGAGGAACGAGATCTCTCGGGCGAAGGGCTGCTGCGCCTGCTCGAGCCGCCGTTGCTGGTCGAGAAAGGCGTTCAGTGCGACGGTCACATCGATCTCGACCCAGCCAGGCGTGGGCGGATACGCGTTGGTCGCGGCATCAAATATACCGGTGGGTTTGATGGTCGTCGCTCCAGCTGACACCGTCGCCATACTGAGGAAGCTCGACGTCGCAGGGAAGAGAGACGACAGACCCAGCGATGTCTGAGCCGCATTTTGAAGAGTGCAGGCGACCTGTGAGTTGGCGTCCAGTGCACAAGCAGCACGTAGCGTGGCTTCGTCCCACCCTCCAGCGATCGAACCTGAGGCCGTGGCGACGCCCACTGAAATGCCACCGAGGCCTCCGTTTTCACCTCCACTGACTCGATACAACCGCAGTTTGGCCGCTCCAACCTGGTGGCTACCCGTCGCGGTGCTGATCGTCGGGTTCACGTTGAATCGCACGACGCCAATGCGCGTCTGGTGGTTTATCGGTGAGCTCGACGAAGAATTCGCCGCCGCTGCGAAGGTCGTCAGTGTACCAGCCGAGGCTAATGCGATCGGAGTGTCGTCGGAAAACGTTAGTGTCGTGTCCGCGCTCGCAGACAACACCGTCTCAACTGGTTGGTACAGTTTGCTTCCCTCCGGCTCCCAATGCATCGGCTCGCTGCCAAGCCGCACGTCGTAGGAAGCCGGCGTCGCTACTGTGGCATCATCGTTCTCCCGTGTCGTCAACACAGAGGCGTCGAATACTACGCGAGCGCGTGGATACCGAGCGACGTAGATCAGCTGCATCGGGTCGTTGGGCTTGTTGTAGAAGGTATCAGCTGTACTCGTCGCGACGACCTTCATAGTGGAAAAGTGCACCGCATCTTCCAGCGTGGTAGTCGACGATGCCACCGCTGCAATCACCACGGACTGTGGAGTGTTCCAATTGGCGGCCGTGAACACGAGCGACGACGGCTGCACGTTCAGCCCGTCTCCTGCTGCAGATACTAGGGCGACTTGCACATCTCCCGATGGTTTGCTGGCCAACGCGACCTCAACAGAAGCACTATGGCCGTCTTTCCTCACCGCAATGTGATTAACTGGCGACAAACTGGACGCGGACTCGTGGCGAATCCCTTCGGGGCGCAGCACGATACCTGCCGGGTCGTCGTCCAAAACAAACGCCGTGATGATCGCCGTGGCTGCTGGACTCGTCATCACGCCGCTTGCCTCACTCCATGGGAATGCGTGGAGCGCGTTGCCCGTGTCGTAGACGCCTGGCTTCTGCGTGTAGATCTTGGATCCGACCACGAACCCTGCTGTAGCAGCAAGCGTCGTGCGCAACGGCGAGTTGTACATCGCATCGGAGCTCGTCACAGACATGGTAATGGTGCTCTGTGGTAATCCTTGCGTGTGTGAGTTTGTCACCGCTGTCACGCGTACAGTCTGTGGAGTGCTCGAGTCAGTTGCCGTGAACGTCAGCGTCGTCAGCGACAGTGTGAGAATGGTCGCGTCGGCTGAGAAAGTTACCGTGACTGGAGCTGTCGGGACAGAGTTCAACCAAACGTCGAAGCTGTCGACCTGTCCGATCTCCGACAGCGACAAGCTGGCTTTCGATAGAAGCACAGCCGGATCACCGTCGTCTTTGATGGTCACAATCGTGCTAACGTTGTCTGCCAAGTCGCTACGTCGCTTGTCAAGTGCTAGGAACTCAGCGCGATACCCAATCCACTCGCTAGGATGTTCGTAGTCGACGCCGATGTGGGCTCCGCCTGCCGCATTGCGGAGAATTACCTTGAACACTTGGTCGGGCGCTTCGTAGAGCGAGTCGTCTACAATGGGAATACTCACAGTCTTGTTCACGTCGCCGTCTGCAAACGTGATTGTCGTCACAGCCAACTCGGTGTATGCGACGCCCGCAGTCGCAGTACACGGACTCACGTGCGTGCAGTTGCGCGTCTTGACGACGTCGTAGTCGTAGTCGAGATCGTACTTGTCCTTCCCAGGGACAATCGCACCGGCGTACGTGAGGACGTCGACGGTGACAGCGCCGCTCGTGTACGTGTTGATCCCACTAGCGTCGAGGGGTCCAGTGCGAGTGATCATGACGGTGACACTACCAGCGTTCTCTGCGACCACGTAGCTTGCCTCTTTGAAAGACAGCGTGCCGGCGTCACGGTCGTCGACGATGTACACCCAGATGTCCGCCTGTGCGCCGATGCTCGCGCCGCCTTCGACCGCCGTCATTCTGATCTTGAACGCTCTGGTGATGGGTTCGTATCGGTTGTTGTTGAAGATCTTGACTGCGAAGGTCTTGCGCTTCTCATCGTTTGCCCACACGAGTTTGTCGGACGTCGCCACGTAATCAAACGCCAGACTTCCTCCTTCCGTCGCGTTGCTTCCTCCGCTAGTCCCGACAGTCGTCAGCGCAAGCGTCACGGGTGTATACGATGATGACGACGAGCCCAGCGACCGCACGATGGAGACCACGGCGCTGCCGTTGTCCTCACGGCAGAAAATGTACGGCGACGTGAAGTCGAAGTGACCGGCATCACCGTCGTCAGCGATGAACACCACTGCCATGCGTGGCGTCCCGTACTTAGCTACAGGAACTCGAGAATCGCTGGCTTTCATGGGGGAAAGAGCCGAGAGTTCCAAGTAAAAGTACTCGCTGGACTCGTACACGGCGTCGTTAATGATGCGGATGGGGATGAACGCCTCGCGCTGGTTCTCAGCAAACGTCAGCTCGTAGATCGTGTCTGTGAGCTGGAAGCTCTTGGTGTTGATAGCTGTAGATTGTGACGGATTCGCGAGTCGATACGTGACCTTGATGGCCCCACTGGCGCCTCCTGACCGCACAACTTTGACTTGCACCGTTCCAGCGTCCTCTGAGAACGTGTACGTGCTGCTGCTGAGCGCAAATATACCAGCTACACCCAGACAAAGCACTAGTCAGCCTATGAGATGCCTAGCAGCGTATACCATAAACCATTTTGTACCATCGCCGCCGTCTTGGATCTTGATGTACGCGACGCTGGCGTCGAGCGTGACGCCTGTCCTGGGGGAGGCAAGCACAGCCTCGAAGAACTCGTCTTCCTCGTACACGCCGTCGGAAATCACCGTCACGGTGACCGTCTTGGAGCTCTCCGACGGTGCAAACACGACACTTACGCTGCTTAGCGCCGTGTAATCATCCCCAGCCGTAGCTGCAAGAAGGCTCAAGTCGCTGGGCGGCCGAGTCGACACTGTGACTGTGTCTTCCGCTGTTAATGAGCCCGTCCGCACGAGTCTAAGCTGGAACGTGACGGTGCCTGGAGACGTACACGTCCCATTGCACTCTGTGACGCTGTAAGGCGTAGAAGAACTGGTGAAGACGGAGTCAAAGCCGATCGTGGAAGCGCCCGCGACTGCGTGGATTACAGAGGAGATCACCAGCAGTAGCAGCAGCAGCGGCGCAGTCATAGACCGCCAGCGTCTGCCGCTGTAGCTTCTTGAGAGGCAGCGGCTCATTCTTCACAGTGCACAGTTCAGTGATGAGGAGCTAGCTACTGTGAGAAAAGGCCTCAGGAAGTGACTGCGAAGGAAGCGAGACGAGTCGTAACGGCTGCGAAACTGATACGACCATCACTCTGACCAACTTCAACTCATATCATTGTAATTTAGAGACTAATTGCTATCTATTTACGAGGTATTTTCCACTGTTTTGTCTATAGTTGTAATATAAAGTACTTTGAAAATGAAACTCAACTCCGAATATGTGATGTGAGAGTTCGAACCGGAAGACCATCACTCTGGTTGCAGGAAATGGAACCAACCAAGTCAATAATCAACGGAAGACGGCGACGGCAACGGAAGAGCACGCGAAGCGCATCATGCGCCAGGTCAACGACACCACTAGAGAGGCAGCGAATATGCAGAGCACCAGAGCATTCACCCAGCGGACGTACAGCGCGACGGCGGCTTCCTCCAGTGCCGTATCAAGCGCATGCGACGCTCCGCTCTCAGTGTAATCCGCCTGTCGTCGCAAGCTTCGGCCGTCGATCTCCCAAGTCTTGTTTGTTTCTTGGGGACGCACTTTCTCACCCGAACCCCACCTCGTTCAGGTTTCTTCCCTTCAGCTTCAGCGTCTTCAACGTACCAGGCGAGCTCACTTTCGATTTCGCGCGACGAGCACTAGCAGAGACCGCCCCTTCCGGCTTCTCCACGATCAGCGGCGTGTTCCAGAGCACCATGAACATGACGACGCTTCCAGACTTCCCACAGACAACGTCGCTACCGATGGACGTGAGTACCAGCGACTTCATCAGCACGCTTCCATCGCTGAGCGAGGCGCTGCGATTCAACCGCACGTTCGGCGACGCTATGGTTCCAGAAAGGGACGACGTGAGTCTCACCACGCCCCCGACGACGACTACCGCCACGTACGTTCGCATGTTGTGCATGCTTGAACTGCACAATGGGCTTACTGACGTGCTCGTGCAACAAGTAGCATGAGTGCAAGCGATTGGGACGAAATCCTGGGTTGTTCCGAGGCGATGGAGGAGTACGTGAGCCCGGACGTCGCGCAGTATTTCGAGAACCAGCAGACGCTGCAAGGCAGCCAGGACTTGGACACGACAGGCCGTGAGTTCCTTGGAAGTCCAGCAATTCCAGTCGTTGGAACGGTGCCACGTACATTCGGAGACCTGATGGTCCCCAATCAACTCAACCAATCCGCCCCTCAGCCTCAATGTATGCCTTGATATGAACCGAACTCTGCTGGATACTGTGAATCTGACAGAGAACTCTTGCTCATAGCTCCCCCGCCAATGCGCTACGCACTGCGTGACAAGCCTCGTCCATCGCAAGTTTACCCACTGTTCCACTCGTTGACGCTGGCCGCCCAACAAGCTTCCGCTGCTCTTCAGCCGCTGACTCTGAAGGGAAAACCAGTCGGAAAGTCAGCTCGGACGCGTCTTTTCTCCAGTCCGGAGGGCGAAGGCCAAGAAAACGTGCCACCAAACACTGTTGCCCACGGAAATACGGGCAAGAAGCGCCAGGTGCCGCCCAAGTCCGTCGCGAAGCCAGTTCCCAAGACCACTCAGCCACGAGGACGTCGTTCTCTTGACAGCGCCACGCCTGAGTCGGTGCCGCCACCGCCCACCACGTTCTCCACTTCGACTCGTAAGTCGAAAGATTGCTTGGTTATCGGCTGCACCAAGGGTGCTCGCTCCAAAGGTCTCTGCAAGCGCCACGGCGGTGGCAAGCGGTGCAGTTTCGACGGCTGCACGCGCAGTGATCAAGGCGGTGGCCGCTGCATCTCGCACGGCGGCGGTCGTCGGTGCGCCGTCACACACTGCAAGAACTCGGCGCAGTCGCGCGGTCTCTGTAAGAGCCACGGAGGTGAGTCGAGCTCATGGAGATTGTTCTTGTTTTGGCTGCGAGTTGCTGATCATATACTGTGCAGGAGGCAAGCGCTGCACTTTCGCTGGTTGCTTGAAGAGCTGCCAGGGCGGAGGTCGCTGCCGTGAGCACGGCGGCGTGCGTCTCTGCAAGACGCCCGTGTGCTTCAACTACCGCCACAGCGGTGGCCACTGCCGCTCTCATGCCGACTCGCCCTCTGCGACAGGAGATGCGAGTTCCTAGAATGCCGTCCACAACGATGCATTGGATTAGACAGAGAACACCACTATACCATACCAAAAAAATTAATCCAGTACACAATCATTCTTTGCGTTGGGGGGTACCGTATTGATGGTACACTGTACCTCCTTGACTGTGGCGCGAAACCAGCTTTCCCGCGCTTCTGGTGACTGTGTCGTGACGCGCATCAGAAATCCATAATCACCAAGGCGCGGAATCCGCCACGAGAGAACAAGCGCAGGACGCCATGAGTGACGTGCTGCAGGCACAGGTAAGCTCCAAGGCCTTCTACATGACCATTCGCCATTCGTGGAACTCTGTGTGAACTGACGGCCGCTTTGACTTCATGGTGCAGTGTCTCAAGAACGTGGTGGTGGAGGAGCGCGGCGCCGACGGCTCCGTGTCCAAGTCGGAGCTGTCGACGGCGCTGCAGCTCAAGAAGGAGATCGGCAATGCGCGGCTCGTGAGCGACGACGCCATGCTGTGGGTGGCGCATGGCTCCATGCACAGCAAGCCCGTGGCGAGCGACGGCAAGCCCAGCCAGCACCACGTGACTGTGAGCAACGGCAAGCGCAGCTTCTCCTTCTTCCTCGAGTCCAACCCAGACAGCGATTCGTTCCTGAACGAGCTGCGTGCGCAAGTGGACGGCGCTGTGGGCGTGGAGGCCAAGCGCAAGAAGCGCAAGATCCGCAAGCAGATCGCCGACAACCAGAGCGCGGGCTTCGTTCCCATGGTCAACTCGCTCAAGAGCCCCATCAAGCAGCCGCCGCTCACGCCCGTCAAGCGCCGTCTCAGCGACTCGACCAACTCGCCGCGTCTCGCGCCACCTCTGCCCATGTCCGTGTCCACCGTGTCAGAGGCCCACGGCGTGTTCCCGTCGCCGTCCAAATCCCCATTCCGGTCGCCGTTCCGAAAGAACCCGACGCCTCCGCCGCGTCGCGCGAGTCCCATTGTGTCGCTGTCATTGCCACCGAAGAGCCCGGCAGTCCATTCGTCGGCGACGCCGTCTCCGTCGACGCAGACGAGCGCACTGTCATCGGCCTCGACGCCGTCGCTGTCGTCGCCTCGTCCTCGCGAGTGGCTCAGTCCGGCTCGCAGTGGCGGTGGAGCTGCTCGCGTTCGCGTCCAGCTCACTCCTCCTTCCGTGCGTCGCGACGGCTCGCGTACGCCTGCTACGGGAAGCAGCAGAGATGGCAGTGAGAAGGAGAACACGCCTGTACGTGCTGGAGGAGGCGGCATCGTCAACAAGCGCGTGCGTTCGCTGGCTCGCATGCTGGACGACGTGCCTCGTGAGGAGCCAGAGAACACTGCTGGAGCTCGCCCTCCAACTGTGCGGTCGCCGTACTTCCTCTCGCCGCCAAATGCGAGGGAGTCGAGTCCATCACGCCGCCCGTCGCCTGGGAAGACCCGCTCGCCATCGCTGCCGCTTGGTGAGCTTCAACAGAACAGGACGCCTCCTCTGCGTCCTCAGCCGAACGCCACAGTGACGCCTCCGACCCTTCCAACTGGTAACTCGACCACGCCTGGGAGCTCTGCAGCTGCTAGCGCAGGCGTCGTGCCCCGTAAGGTGACCCACGGGCTGCTGAACCTCGGCAACTACTGCTACATGAACGCCATCATCCAGTCGCTCGCTGCGATTCCAGGCTTTGCCGACCACTTGCAAAAGGACGAATGGCTCGTGGACTTGGTCAACAAGCGACTGGCGGACAAGGGCCACGACGTGAAGACTCCGCAGCTGAAAGCTCTACTCACGCAGTGGAAAGACGCCGGTGTCGCTAATCGGCTCGTGGTGCAGGACAAGCTCGCGCAGTTGCTGCAGCAAGTGATCGAAGGCAGCGAGACGTCGATCAATCCGGAGCCGCTCAAGGCCGTCATGGGCCGCAAGAACTCACGCTTCGCCTCGTAAGTGACTCGCAAAGCTGGAAATTGGCTGCTCAATTGATTAAGAACTAACCCCTCTCGTGTGTTGTGACGTAGGCTACTGCAACAAGACGCCCACGAGTTCCTGCTGCATCTCGTGACCGAGTACGAGAAAGAGCTCGTGCAGGCTGTCGAAGGTGTCATCCAGAAGGCGACCGAGGACAAGCCCACGACTACAGTGTCGCCGCAGCCTCCAGCAACGCCTGAGCAGCCTGCGCCAGCTCCTAAGCGAGCTACTCTCTACAACTTCTTCCGCGCTGAATCCACACCGGCTTCCGTAGTAGCAGCACCTGTGCCATCGCCATCAAGTGAGACAGTTGAAGACGCGTCGAGTCAACTCTCCGCGAGTGACAAAGAAGAGCTTGTGGCGGAGCTGTTCCCCGCCGAGTGCTTTCGAACCGAGCTGTACCGGACGCTGACATGCCGCAGTTGCCAGTACAGTCGCCGCCAGGTCGAGGAGTTCTACGACTTCTCACTGGATCTTCCGTACGTCGCCCACCCCAAGCCGTCGATTGGAGGAGAGCCACAGCCAGAGCCACCACAGCAGTCCGCGTTTTCAGCCAAGCAGTGCCATTGCGGCGTCGACGCCGCGGAGATCAGCGTCGGCGGCTCTCGCTTCTACAGCTGCGCCAAGTCCGCCTGCAGCTTGCGTGAAGAGATCATCTCGGCGTCACTTCCAGTAGTCGTAGAAGACAAGCCCGTGGAAGCGACAACTGCCCCGCCACAAGATCCGACTCGTCCGTTGGCGCCGTCGCTCCATCTTGCGGATCTACTGAAAGAGCAGTTCAAGTCCGAAGTGCTGGAGCTGACCTGTGAAAAGTGCAAAGAAGGCCGTGAAGCCACTGCGAGCTACGGCGTCAAGTCGCTGCCTCGCGTGCTCGTGTTCCACCTCAAGCGATTCGAAGTGAACCCGATGACCGGCTCTCTCTACAAGCGCTGCGACCTCGTCGAAGCCCCGGTTGATCTCTTCCCCGTGAAGAACATCAACGGATCTGAGACGACGGCGTCAAACCAGGATGCAGAGCTGCTGGATGCCCGGTACTCTGTCAAGAGCGTCGTCCACCACTTGGGCAAAACCATCGACCAAGGCCACTACGTCGCGGACGTCTGTGGGCCTCACGGAGACTGGCGGCGGCGCAACGACACCCACGAGACACTGGTACGTCTGTCTGCTTGTGTATCTCTTACTTTCGTACCCAGTAGCTCACCTGCTTATCGCTTTGATGATTAGATCGGAGAAGACTTTGCTCTTCGTGCGAGCCGCAGCCAAGAGTCGTGTTACATGATGTTCTACGTGTTGGCAACACCGACGACAACCGAAGGAGGCGACAAGGAGAACATCTCAGCCCCTGGCTCGCCTGTGGCGACCACCCCCGTGACTGTAGCGTCCACAGCTTCCACGCCTGTCGAGTCGCCGATCTCACTTGTCGGTCGGCGGCGGGAGAACACGCCACCGCGAAAGAATGAGTCCACGGTCTCCAAGAGCCTCCACGATCTACTCTAAGAGTTTTCTTCCCGTACACTAGCAGCATCTTCGTCACACACAAGTACAATACGATCCAATACTTGAAGTACAATCCAATGCAATGGTTTTCGTTCTACTGTTGCTATTCAATAATATAATCCAAGATGAAAAAAGGGGGTGCGGACACGGAGAGACGAGAAGGAAACGGCGCGAGTCTGCTGCTGCGTGCCGCCGGTCCTTCGCCCTCGCACGCCGCTGCATCGCGTACACTACGCTTGTCTGTACATCATCATCATCATCATCTACTGCGTCTTCCCCTGCCTGGTTCATCCTGTTCAGGTCATTCTGCTCACGGGAAGCTGCCAACGGAGAAGACGCCAGTGCCTTCTACACGGCCTTGTATCCCTCCCACTAATAGTCCTTCGCCCTATCATTGGGAGATGTTGTTGGGGTTGGCAAACGCGTCCGGCGATTCTTCAATGGGGATCAGCCGCATCAAGAAGCCTACAAACAAACAAGCACATTAGTCCTCATGAGTCCCCCACTCCTTCAAGAGGCAGACAGACTGGTGCAAACGTACCGACGGGGATGGAGAGCGCGCCGTAGCCGAAGCAGATGAGCCACTGCTCGAACGTGATGCTGCTGGTCTTGGTGAAGTTGCCGCCGAACTCGGCCAGCAGCACCTGCACGCCGATGGTCACGACGATCACGCCGATGAACAGCGTGTTGGTGAACACGCCGTTGAAAACGTGCCAGTTGTTGTCCGTGCGGCGCGCGTTGAACTCGTTGAAGAGCTGGCTGAACACGAAGGTGTTGAAGATGAGCGTGTAGTGGCGGTAGTCGTACTCGATGCAGTACTCGTTCAGGCAGTCGGCCGGGTAGTAATCGTACGCCAGTGCCGGCGTGGCCTTGGCGTAGTCCTCACACACGATGCCCAGAGAACACGCGCCGCCGTTGACCGTCGTGCACGAGTCCGCAGTCAGCGTCGGGTACTTGGACTTTGGCTCGTACTCGTAGGTCACA
Source organism: Pythium coloratum (assembly GCA_023337545.1). Lineage (NCBI taxonomy): Eukaryota > Oomycota > Peronosporomycetes > Pythiales > Pythiaceae > Pythium > Pythium coloratum. The sequence continues at coordinate 66,242 of JAADXE010000047.1, forward strand.
CACTTGTTGCCTTCGTGGAAATCGAACTGCTTGTGGCCGTACGCCAGCAGCACAAACACCAGTATGAGCTGGAACACCGCTTGACACATGATGTTCTTGATGATACCACGCCCCAGCAGCGGCGCCGTCTTCTTGAATGGTCTCCGATCCAGCAGCGCCTCCGTCGGAGCCTCTGTGCCCAGTGCCAAGGCACCCATGGTGTCCATGATCAGGTTGATCCAGAGCATCATGACCGAGTTGAGCGGCGGCTCCATGCCGTTGACGGCGCTAACGAAGGTCACGACCAGCGCCACGATGTTGACCGTGAGCTGGAACTGGAGGAATTTGCGGATGTTGTCGTACACGCAGCGGCCCCACAGCACCGCGCGCTTGATGGACGAGAAGCGGTCGTCCATGATGATGATGTCCGACGCCTCTTTCGCCAGGTCCGTGCCTGCAATACCCATCGCGAGACCGACGTCGGCCGTCCGCAGTGCAGGCGCGTCGTTCGTGCCGTCGCCCGTGACGCCCACGACTTCGTTGTTGTCTCGCAGCAGATTCACGAGTCGGAACTTGTCGTCTGGAGACGACCGCGCAAGTACTTGCAGTCGCGGCAGCAGCTTGGTGATCTCTTCGACGGGCATCTTGCGGAACACCGGCCCTTCCAGCGCGAGTCCGTCGGCCGTCATGATGCCGCACTGACGAGCGATCGCCGACGCCGTGTGGATGTTGTCGCCTGTGACCATGCGCACCATAATGCCCGCACGCTTGCAATCTCGAATCGAGTCCGTGACGTCGGCTCGCAGTGGGTCCTGGATGCCGAAGATCGCGTTGATGACGAGCTGTTCCTCGGGGGCTTCGCTCATGGCCTGCAGGTCGCTGGGCAGATCACCGTCCTTGAAGTCGCGATGCGCCACGCAGATCGTGCGCAGTGCCGACTCCGCCATCTGGGTGATGATGCCGTTCAACTCGCCGCGCTTGACATTCGAGAGCTCCGTGACTTGGCCATCAACGTTCACGTACTTGGTCGCTCGCGCCACGATCACTTCGGCGGCGCCCTTCGTGTAGAGTCGCATGCTGCCGTCGCTGCGCTTGACGATCGCACTCATCGTCTTCTTCTCGGACGAGAACGGGAACAAGCGGTCGCCACGGTCTTCGTTGAAGTTCTGCTTGCGCAGAGGCATGTAATCCGTGCCGGTCTTGTGCATGAGAATGAGCATCGCGCCTTCGGTCTTGTTGCCCTGGACGACTGGCGAGCCATTGGCGTCTTTGAGAAAGGCGCTCGTGTTCACGGCGATGTTTTCAAAGAGCTGTGTGAGCGCCTTTGGATCCAGTGGCAACTTGACGCTCGCCTGCTTGAGCGCGTCGTCCTGGAAGTATTTGCCCAGGATCCAGCCTTCCACAACTGTCATCTTGTTTTCCGTGAGCGTGCCTGTCTTGTCCGAGCAGATACTCGTGACGTTGCCCATGGTCTCACATGCCGCCAGCACGCGGATGAGGTTGTTGTCCTTGAGCATGCGCTTGGTCGAGTACGACAGTGAGATGGTCACGGCAAGCGGAAGCCCCTCAGGGATGGCGACGACGATGATGGTCACGCCGATCAGAAACGTGTGGAGGATGTAGTTGGGCCACGAGTACTCCTTCTTCTTCTCGTCCGAGACCGCGTAGATGATGATCATGGCGATCATCGTCGCGATCGAGAAGAACATGCCGACGTAGCCGATCTGCTTGGCCATCTCCTCAAGCTTTTCCATGAGCGGCGTCGCCTTCTGCTCGCGGATGAGCTTGGACTTGATCTTTCCCCACCGCGACTCAATGCCCACAGCTATCACGAGGCACTCGCCGCGGCCAGAGGCCACGAGACAGCTCGAGAGCAGGAACGGGTCTTTCGTGTGGACCTTGGAGACGTCGTCCGGCTCGCCCGTGAGACTTGACTCGTTACACTTGAGGTCCTGGCCTCGAATCAGCACACAGTCGGCCGGTACTTTGTCACCTGTCTCGAGGATGACGACGTCGCCCACTGAGATCTCGGCGACCGAGATCTGGTCGGGCTTCCCGGCGCGCATGACTTTGACTTGCACGTCGTCGTTCTTGGCACTCAGCGCGCGGAACTGCTTCTCTTTGGAGTAGTTATTCACGGACGTGACGATCGCGACGAGGAACACGCCCGTGACGATCGCGACGCCTTCACTCCAGCCAGTCTCAGGGTGTTCCATGTAGCCCGTGACTAAGGAAGCCACGGCGGCGCAGATCAAGATGATGAGCGTCGTGTCTTGGAGACTCTCGAAGAACAGACGCAGCAGGCCCTTCATGGGCGCGTCGACGAACACGTTGCGGCCGAAGCGGTCGCGTCGCACGGTGAAGTTGGTGTCGATCTCGCTCTGCGGGAGCCCCTGCTCGACGTCCACACACAGTAAATTTGCCAGCGCCTTGACGCCGCCTATTCGATTCAGCTCGACCAGATTCGTGTCGGTCATTTGGTCCTGGTTCAAGTTTCGGATCTCATCGATTGTGATGCCGTAGGGCGAAGACGGTGCGACTTTACTAGCGCTCGGATTGCTCGGCCGCGCCGTCGGCGCCACGGATGTGAGCTCCCCCATCGCACTACGTGGCCGCTGGATCTAATGGCTTGTCTAGTTGGAAGTTGCGAATGAATTAGTTGGTCACGTCGCTGGCATTTGGCGGGTACAACCACTCGCTCCTTGCTTCTCAACTCTCGCGCCTCCTCCGCGACACGCGCGTGTATATCTGCCTTGTCGTCGCCCTGCGCTGGTGGTTCAGCGGCGCTGTTGCGCGTTGTTCGGTCGGCCACTTCCGTTTTCGTCCTGGTTCGCGTCGTCTTCGGTTTCTGGCCGCGGCTCCATTCTGCTCTCGAGCAAAACCAGCGCAGGGCTGGCTGCTGGCTCTGTATAAATAGCAGCAGTCGCGGTTGCATGCAGTCGGCGTCGACCGAGCAGCTCCGCACAGGAAGCCGCGATTGCAGCGTCTAGACACTGTGAATAGAGGTCCCTCAGTCAGCAGCGTTCGGTGCTATTTCTGCCTTTGTGAACCAGCTCACCTACACGCTTTACGCGGTCGAAAATAGCTGGAGAGTTAGCTGCTTTCGTGACCGGGTTGCCTTTCTCACCGGTGTGGTGCACACCACATGGCTACATTCGTTTAGTCACCCATTTCAGCCAATTATCACTTCACCTAGTAATAGAGGTGTGACCGAACGTATATTCTTTAATAGGGGAATTGTGGGTTTTATCCAACGGCTTTGAGGTTTATCCGCCCTTCAAGCAGCTCAGAAATTTTCGGAAATGTGCAATGGCGGAATCCGTAAAGCCGCGCTGTCACAGACAGACATCTGCGGAACGCCGCCGCCGTTCGCGTCCGTCTCCATCAACTCACGCCGCATCACCACCACAATGCCGCAGTGCGCAGCGTGTCTCGAGACCAAGGGCATCAACAAGTACGCGGTGGTCGCATTGGCTGATCCACTGTAGAAGAGAAGGGTGGAGAGATGACGGAATGAATTTGCCAGGTTCCACGGCGAGCAGAAGCGCGCGCGCCAGCCAGTGTGCAAGGAATGCGTGCGCACGGGCCGCACGCCAGTCGTCGTGGCGGTGGCACCGCAGAGGTGAGTGGTGTGGACGATGCTATAGGCTTTACAGTCCATGATGTTGACGCGGAGTCTGATGCAACTGACGCAGTGTGGACAAACCGGCGCAACTCGATGACTTCCAGTTGCTCAGCGTGATCGGCCAGGGTGCCTTCGGCAAGGTCCTCGAGCGTATTGGCCATTGGTGGAATGGATAGGTTCTAACGAATGCGGTGGTGATGGTAGGTGCTGCTCGTGCGCCACACACCGACGGATGAAGTGTACGCCATGAAGGTACTGTACCGCCTCTAGGCAACAGTGCAGGCCATCATGCCATGATTCATGGCTAAGTCGTTGTGTATCAGATCGTCAGCAAGCGATTCCTGATTGAAAGCGACCACGTCCGCCACATGCAAGCGGAGCGCGACATCATGACTAAGGTACGTCAGCACGCGCATGGGAAACCATTGCAATTGGGGTTAAAGGCCACTGACCATCGCGCTGTTTGTAGATCGCACACCCTTTCGTCACGAGACTCTCGTACGCCTTCCAGAATGACTCCAAGGTACACAGTGCCGTGTCTTTCTTGTCATCATCACTACCTCATCGTTTGACAATCGATGGTACTGTAGGTGTATCTCGTGATGGACTTCCAGACTGGTGGCGAGCTCTTCTCGTACTTGAAAGACGAAGGCACCTTCACTGAGGTTCGTGCTGCTTCTACCAAGGACTGTTCAACGGGAGTTCTCATCATTTACTGTTACATTTGAAAGGACACGGCACGATTCTACTTGGCGGAGATGATCTTGGCTCTCGAGCACCTCCACTCGAAGGGAATCATTCACCGGTCAGTCTGGATCACTCGGCGACTACATTGTACCCACAGCCCACACTGATGCTTGTTTGTATCTGATTTAGCGACCTCAAACCGGAGAACGTGTTGATCTCTGCCCAAGGCCACGTGAAGCTCACGGACTTTGGGCTCGCTCGCCAGTTCCAAGAGGTTCGTTACGCTTGGGTTGGTGACTGCAGTCGGTGGAAACTAACAAGAGGATTCTAGGGAGACGCGCTGAAGACTGTGTGTGGAACGAAAGAGTACATGGCTCCGGAGATGGTGCTGGGCAAAGGCTACGACTCGGTGCGTCACATCTTCATCTGAGTTTGCATGGGCCACTGAGCTGATCTAAATAATCCACGTTTCCAGGCTGTCGATTGGTGGTCGCTCGGTGCGCTCGCGTACGAAATGCTCGTAGGGCTGCCGCCGTTCCACGCCAAGAACAACAAGGACGTCCAGCAAAAGATTTTGACTGCAAAGGCACGCCCGTCGTTCTGCCCACACACCTATACTCACACACACGCTGTCTAACGGACTGTCCAATGGCTCAGATCGTGCTGCCCAAGTGGCTTTCGTCGGACGCCCACTCGCTGCTTCGCTCGCTGCTCGAGCGCAACGTCAGCAAGCGTCTCGGCGGCGGCAAGTCGACAATGTTCGTCGTCCGCGGCGTCCAGGCACTCAAGAGCCACGCCTTCTTCAAAGTGCGTGGTCTTCTCTATTCTCTTTCTGTCGCTACTCCTACTGACATGTTGTGGGTCTTAACGAACCGACAGCGAATCGACTGGAACGCCCTTGAGAAGATGCAGGTCACGCCGCCCATGGTGCCCAAGGTCGACCACGCGGCCGACACGAGCAACTTCGACGCCAAGTTCACCACGATGGCACCTGCCGACCTCGCCTGCGACGCTGTCTCCCGCGAAAGCGACGAGCAGTTCAGCGGCTTTTCCTTTTACGGGCTCGAGAGTCTGGTCGGCGACTCGATCGCGACGTCTCTCCAGCGCCGCAAGAGCAGTCTCGTGCTGTCTCCGCTTGTCGAGGCCAGTTGACTACTACAGCTCTGGCTAGTGTCAGTCGCAAGTACAAATACACAGGCCAGCTACAATCAGCAGTCAATTCACACTCAGTATCAACGCTTCATTTTTGTGTTACCTTCTATGCAGTAGCTATGGATATGCTGGTCATAGCGAGCAGATCACCTCGTCCATTTCGAGGATGGAGTGGGACGCGAGCCGAAGGGGAAGCCAGCTCGTTCTACTCGGTCTTCTTCTCCTTGAGCTTGGTCGCAAGCGTATCAATGGCGCGGAACTGGCGCGTCCAGCGCGAGTTGTACAGGAACGGACGCAGGTCGAAGCGGTTGTCGTCCGGAGAGTAGTTCTCCGCGTGGTACGACGGCGTCAGCGTCGTCATCTTGTGGCGGTTGATCGAATAGTAGAAGAAGAA